>BLKM01012228.1:0-234883 GCA_013340265.1 Coptotermes formosanus | reverse complement strand
GTGTGTGTGTGTGTGTGTGTGGGTGTGTGTGTGTGGGAGGGGCTGTGTGTGGGTGTATGGGTGTGTGTGTGTGTGTGGGAGGGGCTGTGTGTGGGTGTATGGGTGTGTGTGTGGGTGTGTGTGTGTGTGTGTGACGGTGTGTGTGTGGGTGTGTGTGGGTGGGTGTGTGTGTGTGTGTGTGTGGGTGTGTGTGTGTGTGTGTGTGGGTGTGGGTGTGTGTGTGTGGGTGTGGGTGTGTGTGTGTGTGTGTGGCCGAGGAGGGAAGAGATTAGTGTTTATTGGAACTCTCAGATATCAAGCAGTATATTTTATAAGCACGCTGGCGCATGGCGCCGCACTTAATATAGTGAAAGGGTATGATTGATAACCCTAACCTCCACAGAGCCAGACTGCAACTTCCTTGAAAGTGCGTCATCACAGAGTGACGCGGATCGTTACGTATTCGCTAGGAACTTCCTAGATGTTGTGAGGTCTGCCTGTTCTCACGGTGGTGTTGAAGATTCAGGTCTCCCGACATATGGCGCCGTGCTGATCGGTAAATAGTTGCCGACGTTTCGGATGAGCCTGCTTCCTCCATATTCAGGTTCTGTGCAACCCCGCATGCCACAAGGAATAAATAATCTATATTTTTTAACACAAACTGAAAAGTAATTAGTATGTGCCTGGCGGTAATACATGACGCCATTTCAAAGGTTATTTTGTAAAAGTGGAAAGTCATCTGTAATTGGTAGTGTTAATTTTGTAGGGGTCGTGGGTCCTCGGTGATGCGGCATGGTCCGCCCGCGGACGGCAGTGTGACAGAAACCAGCCTGACGAGTAGCGCGTGCGGTTCGCCCAGCAGTGGGGTCACCAGCCTGAAGTCACCCGAATGCCAGCGCCTGAATCGCTCGTCCACGCGACGCAGCAACAGGCCCATCAAGATCAGCGTCAGCTACCCCAGCAGCGACGCCATCAGCACCGGAACGAACAACGGCGGGGTGCCGCAGTCATCCTCTCCGAGTCCCAACAGCTCCAAGAAGTCTAGTTTCTCCTCATCCTCCCCACCCCCTGGTTTGTACGCCGTCCACTGCTCCAATGGAAGCCGGGACTCCACCTCGAGTGTGTACCGTAGCAACCGCGACACAAACTGTCACCTGCGGGTGACAGGGTCAACGGGATCACGACTGGGCTCACACAACCGCCGGCGCAGGAGCAGTACAGACAGCACACTGGCACCAGGATCTAGTCAACAGCTGCTGGAAGACAAGGATTTATCACCTTCACCAACCTTTGATGAAAGCAACGCGTCCAATAAACCCAGGCTCATCTCCAAAATGGGGAAGCGCAACATCAAGGCGCAGGTGAAGCGCTTCCGGATGGAAACCAAGGCTGCCAAGACATTAGGTATAATAGTGGGTGGCTTTATTGTGTGCTGGCTACCCTTTTTCACTATGTACCTGGTTCGTGCATTCTGTGAGGACTGCATCAACAGCCTCGTGTTCTCCATCCTTTTCTGGCTTGGCTACTGTAACTCGGCTATCAACCCTTGCATCTATGCACTCTTCAGCAAAGACTTCAGGTTTGCCTTCAAAAGAATCATCTGCAGGTGTTTCTGTGCTAAGAAACTGACGAACGAAACTCGTGACTGGACAAGGCGGAGAGGCTCAGACGGTTCTCAGCTTGGGACTCGTGGCCCAGAGCCTGGGTCTGACAGGGGTAGATCCCCCTCAAACAATAATACCCACCAGTACTCACACAGTTTTGTGGGTGATGACAGTGACCAGGGGAATGAAGGTTCTGACTCCAGGTGACCTCCACTGCTTTCACTGAAAGTGTGGGTGGGAACACTTTTCTCTTCTCTGTTACTTTAGTCCTCACCTGCGGAACTGCTTCTGATTTTACTTGTGACATCCATAAGGTTATTTTATTTCAGTCATAACAGGGAATTAATTACAACATGTGATTCAAATGACAATGGACAAGAAAAAAGACCTCCACAATTCCATATTGAAGAATTTTAATTAAGCAAGTACATATTAATGTTAAGGATCCTGTGTAAAAAAAGTTTGTTTTGAAAACAATATTTATTTCCAGTTTTTTGTCTAGCGATATGAATGTAAACTGCTGGCCTGCTAACATCAAGATGGACTGAAGCCTGGTCTTATTGGATGACAGTCTCTATGATACTGGGCTATGCATTCGAAGTTCCATTCCATGAGCAAAATTTGGCACTGGTTTTGGCAGTACAGTGTTTTCTAGTCCAAACAAACTGCAACATATTTTCATCCATCTGCTTATGAACATACGACAAAGGAAGGGATGTGCCTTAAGTCGGCAATAACCTCATCAAAAAAAATAATTTATTCACCCATTTGGTCTGTTCAGAAACCATTCTAAAGTGTGGTGGTTTACTTTAATCTCAGTTAAAGCTGCACAATTTTTCCTCAGGTACTCCTTTCTACATATAATTGAATAAACACCTAAGTTATGTTATGGCCAATCTAATGTACTCTAAACCTTGGAGAAGGCTAAAAGTGTTTGTTAGTTGCCATTTTATGACACAACATACTCTGACTTTCTGAGTGGTAATAATGCACAGCATATATCCAATGTATGATCACAGAAGATTCAAAGTGCCTCAACAGCGTGAATGTAAGAAAGGACCTGCATACTGCAATTCTAATTGCTGCAAACAGCATCCATAAAACTGTGTGTGGTCTGCTTCACTTTTTCCCACACACATGAGTAGTGCTGCAGATTATTACAAAATTTCTGACATCTAATTAATTGACAGTTAACCCCTGTAATGGAAGAAATTAAGAACACCACAAATTTGGATGAATAAACCCTTTAATGTTTGTGTGTATTTGTGTCAGAAACAGGGGAGGGGGAGCATGGGGTGAGAGGGTGATGTGTGTATCCATATGTGTAGAAGTTCTCACATAGATATGTGCTTTATAATTTCTTTCCTGCAACAAATCAGAAAGTTCACATTTTGAGTGACTGTGGGCTGTCTACAAGATCCGTCACAGTTTTCTCAGTGTCCCAGATGAATAATGTGATGCAACTGAGCAGCTACAAACATTTCCTCCTCTCTGACCACCAATTTATATCACCGATGGCAGTAAATGAGCAACATTCTGCAAGTGTAATCTGCAGAATCAGTTATTAAGTGACATACATTCCCTTACAAATATGTCCAACTGTAACAATACATGCATAGTGATTCTTAGAATAAGGTCTTCATTGCATTTCCATGTGCTATGATCAGAATTATTTCTTATTTGCTTGAGGTATTATGAAGGAGCAGGCATCTTGAACCTTCTGTGAAGGTATGTCCTTTTGTACACAGATATTCTTATAGCCCTCAATAAAAAGCAAATGCACAAGGTGCAGTAACTGGATGATATATCATTCTCTGTTCACAGAGTTATCTTCCTGACAGAATGTGTGCTGCTGAACCTGTTTTTTATTATCGCTGCTCTATTGAATTCATTCATAGAACATCTCATTAAAGGCCATGCAGATATTTCATAAATGAGAAGAAGAAACTATCACTTTTCGTGCATTCATTATTATTACTGTCAAGTGATCATGAATTTTTTTATAATTAGGAACAATAACTTTGGTTTTGAAATTTAAGTTGCATTTTTAATAGGACCTATAATGTAAAAATATCACCTATTCATTCAAATGACAACATTCCAAGGCCATTAAAGTGCCTCAACTTGGACATGTACTTTAGTTCAGTTTCTTGATACGTACAGAGGAGAAATCCCTCATAGAAATAACCTCTTTGCTGTGCAAGTCTTGAGATTTTCACAGCAGTGTGGTTGTAGACTTAGTTCTTCTGGGATATGACACTGTATGACTGAGTAATCAGTTCCCAAATTTCCAAAGAGATTATGTTCCCTCAAAATATCAGGAACTGATTACTCAGTGATGTGGTATCTTATCCCAGAAGAACAGAATCCTCAAGCTGTTTACTGTCCAACGTAGTAGACAGCATTATTTATTATGACACTAATCACATACTAAACTATGCCAAACACATTGTGCACTGTGCATCCCCAAGGAGAAACTCTCTGACCAAAGCAGAATACCGGTTTAGAAAGTCTATCCTACAGTGCATAAGACTAGTGCCATGAAAGATTTTGTGGTTTTCTGATGATCAACAAGTAAATCATCAGACAGCTGTTTTGTCATAAATGCACATCATAGTGGCTTCATGAATTATGATGTAATGAGTAATTACAGCTTATGGCTGGTTATGTCAGAATGTTTTATTTCAATGCATGGACTTTGATCTTCAGCCATATAATATATCAATGGATAGAAATTAATATTTCTCACTGTATAAACTTTAGCACTTTAAATGGAAACAACATGAGAAGAGGTGCCACTTATGTGTATACTGAAGACAAAAGCCACCTTAATTATCGGTGTCATGACAACCCTCAGAGCTACTTCATGGTAAACATTGAAGCTGCTTTTGCTTGCTTTGAATTCAATCTGCAGTGGCAGAAATCACAATTATGTGGTACATATAATCACCTGTAAATATTACTGTGTGGCCTGACTAACTTACAACTGTGTTTGCAGAGTGTGGCATATGCTACCCTTTTTTCTAAGTGTCACAAATATTCAGGCATCTAATATCTCCTTGAAAAACATTTTTCTGAGTACAGATTGTGCCACAATAGAATAAGTTATTGAGAAAGTGTATTACTTTTGAAGCAGAGTATATCATTTTTGTGCAGAAGTGTTTGTTATACAGAAGCAGTTTGCCATTTCGTGTCACTCTACATAATGTTACAACACACAGACTTCAGAATATGTCCATCAATTATTTGCTGGATAAAATACATAACTTGAGCACTTGTTCCATGGAGCAGATAATTGGATGTGACATAGGTTTCGCAATTGGATTTAAGGTACGAATTTTCTTAATATTGCCCTCTTTGCTGAGATGCCAAGTGTCAGTATACCACCTTCCATAACAAGCTCCATGTTGTGTCACATCACATGAACTCATTTCTATAAGAACTGATATCTCATTATAATAATGAGACACTGGGTGATAGCAACATCAACAGAAATGTCATTATTCTTCAAGTGTATGTATTGTATAATCACAGTATATTCACACACATTTAAAACGGGTATTATCATCAGTGTAATTCATATCTTTTTAGTTGTCACATAATTTGCCTTTTCATATTCATTTGTTACAACAATCGCAAATCAGCAATCACATTGTTATTGCTACTAGTAGTAACAACGGTAGTATTGTTATTATCTCCATTAACTGTTACTAGTGGTACTATAATGTGGTAATGTTTGATATCATATCTTGCATCTTGCATAATTGTCCTGTACACTTCATGTAACCAAGATGGAACAAGAAGAGAGGATGCCTGTATCCCATACTGTTGTATAGCTTGATACACATGCATTCCCTCCTCCAGTTTAACCAAATGTAATATAACTACTACTTGTCAGTTCATGTGTGAAAGGCATGCATGTTGTGTGTATCTTATGTACAAAGTGTAATTACGTTGATCACTAAACATGAAGGTGTGCAATTGTTGTTCCTTTTGCTTTTTCACTTCCAGTTTCCAGTATCCTCCTGTTGTGATACAAACCAACTCCTATTCAATGGGTATCAGGGACTCTTTTCCCAGGAACACAGCGACTGGAATATGAAGCTGTATGTCACCTTGTGTCAAGGTTAGGAATGTGCGGAGTTCTACCTCCATTCCCCACACATCCCTTCATGGTGCGGTCCTTAATTAAACAAAGGGGTAAATTTATGTTCCACTTTTACCATTAAGTTGTCTGAGATAGTGTGGTAATAATATAATTGTAAATGTGTTGGCCATTTTAAATAACATTTGTGCCATTAATGGAATGGCTGCAAAAGAGGCACTAATTTTGGCTATTAAAAACGAAAATTTTCAAAAGAGATGCTGACAGCGCTTTTCATGTAAGTTCTGCTTTACATCACAAAAATTCATAGGTTTAGTACTATAAACAGTTTCCAATACCTAGTGTCTGTCAGCATGCATGAGGACAGATGTGGTCAATATTTGGCCTCAGTGGGAACCATCAATTGCCTTTCTGATCCTCCTTCTTACAAATGCCTAATTCTTAGTATCTTATTTATTACTTAATGACAAAAGAAATAAGGAAATTTATAACTTTTTGGTTTACTGACATTTCAACATTGGAGTTGTAATCAAGCTCCATTCTCACTAACTCCATGGTGCAAACACTTTTCTGAGAAGCCAAAACTTCCTCTGCTAGTCAAAAATACCCTGCTTTATGGAAATCAGGAGTTCATTACCACATTCAAAACAGCCTGCCACTGATTCCTACAATGAATCAGTGAATCCAGTCCAAACACTCCGATTCTATTTTTTAAGACCCATTTTGTTATTATTTTCCCATCTGTGCCTGTGTCTTCCAAGTCATCTCTTTCCTTCAGGTTTTTCCACCAAACCACTGTATGTGTTTGTCTTCTGTCCCGTTGATTCCATGCAACCCAGCCATTTAACTCTCCTCGATTTGAACATCTTGATAACAGCTGATGAGTTTTACACATCTTCAAGTTCCTCATTATCTAATTTTTTTCAGCTTCTTGTTAGTTCTTCCTCCGTTTTAAGCCTAAATATTCTGAACACCCTGTTCTAAAACACCCTTACACTATAACCTTCTTGCAGTATGAGAGACAAAGTTTTACATCCATACAAAAGAACAGGCAGGATCACTGTTTCTTATATCTTAGTCTTTGTGCCTTTGGTTAACAGATAAGAAAATTGTAAATGGACATTTGTAAGTATATTCCATATTGAATCTGTACTTAGTTGCTTTGTGAACGAAATTTTGATGTGTTAGTGCCCTTCACCTTTCTTCCAAACATATTTATTCATTTCTCATGTTTAATCAAGCATGGATGAAGAAACTTTGCATGATTTCAGGCTTCCACCATCATGTAAATAATATTTGCTCTTCTGATATCTGACACAGTGTGGACTGGTAACTCTTCTTGGACTGCTTGAACCTTGAAGATGGGACTGATAAGTTGTCCCAAAACGTTGGTATGGAATTACAACTCCATGATGTGAAAGATCCCAGAAGAGCACATATCTCAGGGATAATTTGCATTTAAAGGTGATGGGAACTTTTGTGATGGTCATGAGAGTTGTCATCAGAGGGTATTTTATTGAGAAATTTCAATTTTCAATTTCAATTTCAATTTATTCAATCCATATTTGTCACTTATGTGATAATGGACATGTCAAAAATTAGTTTACGGTCTTTCATATCTATAAAAGCTCAGTGTATAATCCATCATCTATCCTATAAAATTCCACAACACATGAATAAATACATAATTAATGAGTATGTCATAGTTACAGAAATTTAAAGGCACAAGCAATGCACAGAAACCATGAAGAAATACAGAAGAGTGCTGCTCATTTGCAACAGAACAGCTGTTAATGCAGGTATGGTGACTGCAGTTTATATGGTGAAAAGTAACACTAAGTTGCACTTCACGCTGTCAATGCTTTGCTCCTTAGAATACGTACAAGGTCAGGTATTGGTTTACTTTGCTCAACCTTCCAACTTTTAGTAATATAAACTTCGGATGCTTTGTTAAATTCACAAGTCCATCGTGTGGAGGGCAGAAGTAAACTTACTGTATTGAATTTAGACAGCTACTGTCTCAGAAGAGGCTTCTGCTGGGTAGACATATTTCTCAGTGTTTGGGGTTTTCAAATTGCAAATGAGTGCTAACTTCAAATTGGTAGCCTGGTTTCAAGGAACAATCAGCTGGTTTATTTGAACTACAGGTAACTCTCGTTTTACGCCAGGCTTACGTTCCGGAAAAACGTCGCGCAAATCGAAGACAAAATTCCCATTTAAAACAATGTATTTCCTCGGGTTTAGGGGACATCCAGCTTCATCCAATATAGTGTATGACTATACCACTAGTGGACATACGCACTTTTAGAGTATGTATGTACTGTATATACACATTTATAAACAGTGCACATGCGTTCCTATGGAATACATTTATTTATTTCTAATGCACTAAAAATGTAAGAGACTCACATCCATAGTTCTTGGTACGGTTCATTTGGATAAGACTGTGGTAGTCTTGCTACACAAACAAACAATTTAGTTCCTGACGTAGCAGTTTCTTTAATTCTATCAGCATTATTACAAATTGTATGTACGCTACTATGAGCGGGTCTAACATTGTGAAATGTACATCAACAATTCCTTCAACTTTTTGAAGTCGCATTATTACGCGTAATTTCGCTTCATTACCGATTGTCTGTCGCTGATTTTTTTACTTGGGTTGCCCTAGGCGATGCACATTTACGTTCCTCACTCATACTGGTAAGAAAAGCCAATGCTATTGAAGAGAAAACTAAATAAGCCGCCTGGATATAACACCAACATAATCCATACATGTAACTGATGGCGTGACAGTGACGTCATTTCCTGCTAGCCTCGCACAGAAGATAACCCTGACCACAGATCGTCTATGCCAGATCGCGTTGAACCGAAAATTATAGAGTAAATTCGATACGCGCGACCACATATCGTATATATCAAATCGCAATAGTGCGAAAATTATCGTGTAAAGTAGAAAAGTGGTGTGCATTTTCAAGTCGTGTTAAAACTAAATAGCGTAAAACGAGAGTTACCTTATGTGCATTTATTGCATCACAGGTAACTTATGCAGCTTTGTACGTTTGCTGATCGGGACCCATGACAGCGGGCCATGTTACATTTGGAAATTCTAGTGCTGATAGCTGCTAGTGGCGTTTCAGTACCTACGAAAAATCAAATTATATCTGTCAGTCCAGTTAATGGGCTACAGAAAATGGCAAATCCTAATTCATTACTAAACTTCTCTTTGAGGAAAAGTTTATTTTTATAGGTCCTATCGGTAGTAAGTGTTTTCCACCTCTGAAATTCTAGCAAATGTAGAAGTTAGAACTCATGTCCCTCTTAATGGAAAGGGAAATCAGTGGAAGTGAAAAAAGGTTTGTCTATATTTGGGCGAACATTGCCATGTTCACTGAGTTAAAAGTCGCACTAATTAATACAGAAGCTGTATTGTCAGAAATAAAGCAAATTTACTGTTCTAAGGTAACAACGCACTTTTTGAAAACGACATGTCTGGATGTCTGGATGATTGTGTCTTGCCGGTAAACCAAGATATTAATCTTTAACACTTAAAAGTCGGAAAAATAAGGAGAGAACAAACAGGCTTATAGTGTTTGTAAAGAATATATCGGTATAAAATTATAAACTCCTTGCCCAGGCTTACTTGTAAGCAATAAAGCTACAAAGTGATAAAATCACTGCCTACTGTTCATTGTAATCGTACGTGAAAATCAGAAACATATGTGTCGGTAGCTTGTGCTCCACAAGGAAACATTCTGTCTGGAAACGTCAGCTTTTTAGATATGTTGGTGAAGTTAACTGTTCACGTCCCCCTAGTGTTGAGGTTAAGGATGGGTTGCGCTACATCTCTCCTATGTCTTCATGATGCATATAACAGGAAACCACTTTATATTTTAAGGCCTGTCTGAATAAAGCATACATCAGCAAAACGACTGTTTATTCTTTATAGTGTTTCCTAATATTATCATGCTGGTGATGACAATTTTTTGGATTGTATCTAACTTTGTTTCCAAATTCCTTTGCAGATTCTTCCAAAAAGTCTCGGTACAAAGACTCGGCGTTTAAAGCTATGGGGGGTTGTGCATTAATTGAGGCCCGTAGTCACCAGTCTCTCATTGCGCAGCCCCGGCTTCAGAATCACGCCAATTCATGTGGGATTTGTCGCTCTTAAAGTGGAAAGAGTAGGCCTACGTGTTTTTCTCCAAGTCCTTCTGTCTTTGGCAGTGTTATTCCACCAGTGTTCCATATTAATTCACCTGCCATTGATGCTACATATTTTTAGCACTGAGAGCGTTGTTAAATAACACATTTAAAAAATCAAAGATTTGAAAGCTTTTATAAAAGAACTAGATTGTTCTAGTTTGAAAAATTGTTGGTTTCTTGCGCAGAACATTTGACTACGCCAACAAACATCAGTAAACCACACAAAATCAAGTTGAAGTGCAGGTGTGAATTGGAGGAATTCGTGTAGTGGTAAGAAAAAAGAAAACTTAACAAGACAGGACCTGAGAAAATGGCTTGCAACTGGTATTTAGTAATAATTAAAGCCTAAAACTACCGGGTTTTATGCAAAGGAAGGTAAGACAGAAAAAGTTTCCTTCCGTCCCTCAAGGTGCGTCCCAGTTTTCCATAAAAACCACAACCTTTATCTTTCGAAGAATCCAGGTTTTCACTGCAGAAAATGTTGCGAATAATGTATCTACTCGTTACTGTAGTCTGAACTGGGGAAAATACACTCACCTCACGCGTTTTGTAGGGATTATGTTCCAAGACCCCCGCGAAAATAAAAAATTCGCTAATAATTTACCTCTTGTCCCTACCCCCAAAAACCGTTTTAATATTTCTTGGTGTTTTTCCTCTATAGGATAATTTTGGTGGGAAGCTGCTTCCCCCCTCCCCCCTTCAACTGCTTGAACCTCATGAAGTATGGCTCGAATACCTGTTCGAGTTGTCGAAAAATTCTGATGCTCTTGTCTACTGAAGGGTATGAGTGATATATTTTTGTTCTTGGGGCGACCCCGCGAATTTGCAAAAATGCGAAGTAGGAACCTGCGAAAAGAGAGGTACGATTCTATTTGTTCAGGAGGATTTTCAAAATCGACGAAAGAGGGATACCTTCCTTTCAACATGACTGCAAACTGCAGGATCACAAGATTCATGGAAGGGAGCACTTTTCAATGGACCACCCACCCGTCTCTGTTTACAAAAATAACACTTTTTTAAAAAGGGATATTTTTCTTGAATAAGATTCGAGAATTTGGAATTCAAACATTTGCACCAAACATTTGGATAGCTGCACTATTACTAACGCTGGTCATTTAATTTTCAGCTACCGTTACTCTATCCTCAAAAAAGACAACATTTGGGCCTCTACCCACTAATTCTCCAAGCCTTATATTTCCTTGCTTTATTTATTGTTAATAATTTTAGGATTCATATTGTAATACGCATTATATCAAAGTGATATGTGTATAACAAGGTTTAACAGAAACGTGCTGCCTCCATCATCACAGTTTGCCTCAACTCAGAAGATGGATACGTACCTCCAAAACATTCAAATTCACATATGTGAGCCTCCGTTGCTGCATGACCATGTGGTCTTTGTCCGTGCACCATGTTTTCTGGGGCTCCAGTGACTTCAGACCGAAATTGTATTTTGTATTGCACTTTGTTCTGTTGTTGTTTTGTGTGTTGACTCTTTTGTAACACTGGGTATTGCAGCAGCTTTAGTGTATCAGTGTTCTGTGAAGAAAGTATCACCATCAGAAATGAAGATTATTTTTCATGTAATCATAGTTGTGGCATATGTATTTAATTTATTTCATGTTGTGGCAGTTTTGTATAATGGAGGTAGTTGTTTCTACTTCGAAAACATTCAACTTTGTAAGTAGTTTTGAGTGTGTGTGATTGTCGTCGTGATATTGTTTTGATAGAACTTTGACCATAAAATGTGTATTTATATCGATAATGTTTGTAACCAGGAAGTGTTCCAGATTTCGTTTCCTCAGCTGGTTCGAGAAGTAAAATATGAGAAAAGTGCACACAGTTGGTAAAAAAGAACGTGGTATTGAATAAGGTGTCTTTAACCCTTTAAAGAGGAAGCGTATCTGTTTTGTATAAGGACTCAGCGCGTACCGCGCTCTAAACACTCTCCACTTCGGTCATAAAAACCAGTCCCTTAATGTTTTATAAGGCCAAAGTTGCTGTTTGTTCTGAGATCCGCACAAAACACATAAACGCAATGTGGGCACCACGTAGAATTTTTTAATGTTAACCCTGGTGGTATGTAAAGTTACCGTTAGGCTTTAAAAGGTTAAAAAACATGCTGCACTTCCTGTAATTCAGTTTTCCCAACGTGATATTTCCATCCACACTTTACCTGTTCTTTATATTCTTTGGTACAGGATTTGAGGTGCTCAGAGTGGTGAGGATTCATAACGTGATGTGGGTTAGGACACCGTGTAGTCTGGTACATGGTAATGAGGGTTTTGGGGGAGCATTCTGGGTCTGCCTTCGCAGGCAGTTGGAAGATGGAGGCAGTATGTCCTGACTGAAACCTCGGTACCCACACAGTCCTGTAACTCGGGAGACAACAGTTTTGAATCTTAATTTTCTGCATTTTCTGTGCTTTGTGTCACTATTACAAAACAATTCAATACACATATTAGGCAATAGATATACCTTATTATTTTACGTTATATTTTAATGTGAACAGAAACATGTTGGAGAAAATAAAAGGTAAGACAATATTTCCTAATACGTGTATTTAGTTGGTTTGTAATAATTTCGAAGCTCGCTATTTTTTCACTGCCAGTATGAATGGAGCGGGCATGACGGAGTGGGTATAGTACAGCTGAAGGCTGCTGCGCCTATGCCATGCTACATACTTGCATAAGTTACCACTAGGAACATGTTTTACCCCACAGACAGTGAGCCACGCCGGTTGCAGTAACGCACGAATGTACGGTAAGTAGAGGTGTAGTTTTACATTTCCATGTAGTTTTCAATTTGTTATAGGCATTAACGTGTGAACTATCTGACAATGGAAGTCAGAGATGTTAACTATCACGTAATGTGGAATACTAGACGATCTGTGGTGTGGGACGGGTGTTCTATGTGTTCGTTTGGTCAATTTACGTCCTGTGGGTTGGTCCATGTTAATTTATTAGGGCTACACTACGTGAGCTGTGGTTCGGACAGTGACCGAAGAGATAATTTGGGTACCAAAGTTTTCGGACAATTATATGCGTTTATTAGTACAGATAAGGGAATTCATTAAACTATTGTTAGATGTTACTGAAATACGCGAGTGCTGTTGAAAGAGTGATGATCATGTGCTGTGTGAATGTTGGGCCGTTAATTTGTTTGCATTTTCTTCAGTAGGTGGTTATGAATACGAATAAGTGTGGGTCGAACCCTTACGGTCCCAATGCAGGTAGGTCTTTTTTAGCCGGCCCTTTGTGCCCCCTTACTAGGCCCGAGTCATGACAGCCCTGTCCTTCTAAAGAAGTTCCACATTGCCCCCAGACTCAGACCTCTAATGTCCTTAGGGTCCATGAAAAAGGATCCCAGATAAATATGTTTGCGTGTCGCCAAGGCTTCACACTCACACAAACACATTGGATGAGGTTTCCACCCCAGCCCCGTTACATATCTTTCAAAGTCCCCAGAAAAGAATCTCCCCTCCAGGTTCCCCTACTGAGCTCCTGCATTGAGAAAGACGCTCCATCTCCGTAGCCCTCTTTACATATCTCTTAAAGTCCCCAAAAAAGAAACCCCCTCTCCAGGTTCCCCTTACAAAGTCCCAACATCGAGAAAGATGCTCCATTTCCAGAGCCCTCTTTGCATATCTTTCAAAATCCCCAGAAAAGAACCCCCCCCTTCCGGGTTCCCCTTACGGAGCCCCTACATAGAGAAAAATGTTCCGTCTCCAGAGCCCTCTTTGTATATCTTTCAAAGTTCCCAGAAAGGAGCCCCCCCTCCAGGTTCCCCTCTCAGAGCCCCACAGAAACAGATGCTCCGTTCCCAGAACCTTCTTCTACCTGTCTCTCGAAGTCGCTGGTGAAAGAGCCCCCCCCCCCTCCCGGTTCCCTATCTGGGCCCCTCTGGAGAGAGATGCTCATCACCAGGGCCTACTCCACGTGTCTCTCAAAATTCTCAGTAAAGGAACCTCCCTCCAAGTTCCCCATCGGGGCCCTACGGAGAGAGGTGCCCATCACCAGGGCCTTTTACACGTATCATTTAGAAAGCCCAGTAAAGGAGTCTCTCTTCCAGGTTCCCCTGTCAGAGCCACCATAGAGAGGGACGCTCCATCTACAAAGCACGCGTTTACTCGTCTCTCACAGGCCCGGGAAAGGAGCCCCTACCTGCTTCCCCAACGGGACCCCCATCGAAAGAGATGCCCTTGCATAGGGCCTTCATACATTCAATTCATTCATTCACGGGGAAAGAAATACGGTCACCATCCGCGGAGCCCCACGCAGATGGAAGGCCTACATACAGTGGGGTGCGGCTTGGTTCCCCAAGGGCATCGTTTTGGACACTGCCGTTGACTATCCCAGTGCCACGCAACCTTCGCCACGATACCTTGCACCTTGGCTTGGTTAGACCAGCGCCCCGTTAGCCAGCACGTGTCGTGGTAACCCTCTACAGGGTATGCACTCCACACCTGTTACCACCTCCCACGTGATCCAGAGTACAGATTGCCAGCATGTGTCAGGGTAGCCCCCATCAGGGCACCTACCCTCACACCTGTTAGTGTGTGTCAGGGTAGCCCGCCTCAGGGCACCCCCTCCACACCCGTTACAATCTCCGCATAACCCTAAGGTACGGACGAGGGGTTGGCTTTATGGGAGGCAGTAGATGGTTAACAAGCTACCTACAAATTTCAGTGACTAACTTAAATTGTAATATATAATGAAGTAACATATTTTGTACGTCATGGATGTTATAAAAGTAGAACCAAATTCAGATTTGGGGACGCAATCAACGTCGTCAAAGGGCGACTGCGAATTCGGAGCGGCAAAATACGAACAGGACTTCTTAGAAACGTTACGTGTCCATAATGCGTCCAAGACTGAAGTGAGGTACATCATTCTGGTTTTATGTTGTACTTTTATCTGGTTCTATTTACCCATTTTTTATAAATGGTGAAGAATTGTACACAGGAATTTTGCAAGGAAATTCTAAGAGTGTTGGAAGAAATACTAGTGCAGTTTCTCAAGGCAAACCTGTGTTTCTTAGAATGGTAGATATTTGTTAATTGTGTGATTTAAGCGTAGTTTCTAAATTTTCTGTTAGCAGTGTTAATTTCATCAAATAAATATGTATTTTTCATCAGCCAAAAGCCCAAAGAATTACGAAATTTTCCATACATGTAGTTGAGGCTCATCACTATGTACGGACTTTTCAAATCTTTGCAAGAGAGGTAAAAAGGTACAGAAAAGCATCGTCTACAAATTTTGTCGTTGCTGAACTTGTGGTTCCATATGAATTTAAGGCTCAATAATTCCTCTCAATGAGCCTTAATGCATTGCATGGATTATGTAGAAGTGAGTTGTAAGGTATTACGGAGAACATTAACCCTTTAAAGATGAAACAATATCTGTTTCACTTATATGAGGGCTCAGTGTGTACTGCGCAGTAAACACCCTCCAACTTGGTTATAATGAACCAGTCACTTAATGATGTATAAGGTAAAAGCTGCTATTTGTTCTGAAACCCATACAAACCACATAAACACAATGTGAATACCACCTAGAAGTTTTGAATGTTAAACCTGGTGGTACATAAAGTAACACCTAGGCTTAAAGGGTTAAATGAAACAGCCATATCTCATGGCATATTTTCAGGTACTGTCTGTATGTGTTCTTGTAGGTAGTGAGAAAAGCCGGAAATTCTCACTGAGAATAAGTCTTTGAACTCAGATTTAATATTCATCCTTCTTCTGGTAAAAATGTGGGCTGAATGGCAAGCAGCTGTAGGAATAGGCATGTAAGAAGTGTTATATCTGTGTATTGTAGCCTGTGTTTGTGTTCCGTGTCAGTCTCTTTGTCCTGTTATGCATGTTAATATGTCAAGGCAAGCATCTATTAAAATGACTTTGTTAATCTATCCATATGCCTGTAAGCGTACAATTACTTGAGAATCGGACTCTTCATGGCATTCAATATTGGAGCAGCATTTCAATTTAATTTAGATCAGGCAGCTTTAACAGCCACTTCACATGAAGATGAACCTGCATGTCTGCATTCATGAATGGGCACATCTCTGTTCAGCACATCTGTTAAACACTCACAACCTTGATTTTTGCATGCACAGATCATGCCACACTTTTAACTTGTACAGAAATTTAGAAGACAAAATTAAGCATTGAATTATTTAACTTCTTTGTGCTAGAAATGAATATGGTGGTTCATAATAGGGATTGGGCACTGATTGTAGTGCTGTTGCTAGGATTTGTGGAAGAGTGAATATGCCATAATAGTTATTCTATATGTACAGTTTCTGACTTTGTGTGAATATGGTTTGTGTAGGAAGCATAACATTATTAGCATATTCCCACAATAAAGAAATTAGATATCTGCCTCTTAGCCATTGTAGAACTCAGTTGTAATTTTCTTGATACCACAAAAAAATATTCAATGTGTGATAAAAATAAATTTTATATTTGTCAGATCAATTATAAGTTGGCATTTCATGCACATTCCCAAGGAGTTAAAGAATAATAAGGCTGATATTTATTCTGTTTTCACCTACAAGTGACCATGATATTACGAATAGTCTGGAAACTACAGAGGATGATAACAATACAAATAAGTAAGAGTTGTTTAGTTAAATGCCACTGACTGTGTTATATTCAAGGATGTATTGTGGGATCTTACCAAATCAAGCAAGACAGGGATGAAGTAACACCAAGGGAACACACAGTATTTGACAGGTGAGTATGCCTTCTTGATGTTAGGTTTCCATGGCCTGTAACTTAAGTTTTTGTAGTTTAGCTGTGTTATGAGTTGGTCTTGAAGTGGTTCCAGTGTTTCAGCCTAGACTGCGTTTACAATCCTCAGGGTGAATGAGGCAGGAGGAGGATGCAGCCTTATATGTAAGCACTGTACCAGAGCTAAAGGTTGGGTGTGGAGCATGGTGCTGCCCAGTGGTAAGTCAAGGGGCAGAGTCACATTACAGTTGGTGTTCAGTCAGTTCTTTCTGATGTTGTGCCCCATAAAATATTTGTGTGAGGTGTAGAAAATGCAGCATTGGTAATTTTAAGCAGCCAATTGCAGTAGCCATGCAGTCTAAGGCATAGGTCTACAGCTGCTTGATTGATGGGATCACGGGTTCAAATTCCACTGAGAGCATGGATGTTTGCCTTTTGTGTCTGCTGTGTGCTGTATAGTTAGCAGCATGTATGACAGGCTGATCACTTAGATGAGTGCTACTGGGCATGCATGTCTAACTGTGTGTGAGTTAGTAACCTCAAAACAGGGCAGTGTAGGCCAAATTTGGGATGCAGCACCACAGAAAAAAAATGTGACAGAATAGTGTTCCTACACATAAAGTTGAGCTTTCATTATGAGACACACTATTTATGTTGGGCTTTTGTCTTTTTGTCTGCTGACAGCCTTAAACTCTTCATTATTTTTCTGAGACCGTGATTCATATTCTCCTAAATGCTATCTGGTAATGTCTCCTGACTGACCCAAATGACAAGAAAAGTACATTCAGAGTGTGATATTCTGGGTTATGAAAGCACCTAAACTTATTAGTAGATACCAGTATTTCAGAGGAGATCATAAACACTTGGAAAGTCTGAACCATTACAAGAAGAAAAATATCCTTTATAAAGTATTAATTCCAGGATTTTTAAAGTACATGAGTCAATAGAACTGTGTGAATTTTGTCAAAGAAATGTAGCAACTCTGAACAGAAGTAGCTAATTATTCTTAATATTTCTGTTGTGTACATTCCAGCTGTGTTTAGCACTAAGTGCCTTTGTTGCAATATACATGTTTTGGCATCTTTCACATCATTGTCATTGTGTGGAACGTACTGTGGTTTTACAGTGTTATGCTCATATGTGCTGTATCACAACCCCTGCCAAACTGTCTCATCATGTATTGCACATGTACATATTTGCACTGCAATACACCACTTTGGTCGCACTTTTCTTACACGATGCACTGTTTTCCATTCATAACCATAGCTGTGCGTGCCGTGATATATGGATATGAAACTTGGACCCTCACATTAAGGGAAGAACATAGGCTGAGGGTGTGCGAAAAGAGGGTGCTGAGGAAGATATTTGGTCTTAAGAGAGAGAAAGTTAACAGGAGACTGGAGAAAATTCCATAATGGGGAGCTTCATGATTGGTACTCCTCATCAGATGTTATTTGGGTGGGGCACATAGCACATGTGGAGGAGAAGAGAAATTCATAGTGTTTAGGTGAGGAAACCTGGAGAAAAGAGACCACATACAAGACCTATACTTAGATAGGAATATAATATTAAAAAGAATCCTAAAGGTATAGGATGGGAGGGCATAGACTGAATACATGGGCCATGGGATAGGGACAAGTGGCAAGCTCTTGTTAACTCGGCAAGAGTCCTTCAGTTTCCATAAAATGTAGGTTATTTTTTGATTAGCTGAGGAACTATTATATTCTCAAGAAGCACTCTGTGCGTGTACTTATTTCTCTACGTTTTGAAGAGGTAAAGCACACACACAGACCTGCCAACACTTGCCAACTTGTGAAGTGTCCTAATAAGAGCAACCCAGATACATGGCAAAATTACTTATTAATGAACATCATGATGTTCATTCTTGCACCAGTTATGTTTGAGTAAATAAATTAATAAAACTGTATTTCTGCCTCAGGTAGAAGAAACAAGAATTGCATGGAATATTTGAATGGAAGCACATCAAGCAATCAATCTACTTCAGAGTTAGACTGCTGGAACAATATCAAAGAAACAAATGCATGTACAGATGCTCATAAAGTACTTTAACGTTACAAAGGTCAACTTAAAATTCAGCAACATGGTTATCATTGCTGAGTTTTGGGTTCTTCTTTGGCGTGCGCACATGCGCATGCACACTCACACACAGTGTTTAAAGGTGGTTTATTTTGAGGTTTCCCTTCTTCTGTGATATGAAGCCATGTTATTCTGTAGTTAGTTCCAAACGTTTCAAGATGACATGGTAGTATGATCTTTGTAGGGTCAAAATGTCCATAAATGTTGGGAGCCAGTTACCCGCTGATGCAGCATCACGTCTCAGAATAACAGAAACCGCAGCCACGCCACTATGGAAAGCCTAAGAACTTGAGGTATGTATTTTTCTTCTGAAAAGTTCTTACTTTCTAGGCTCTGAATAATTAAATTCCTGTAAGTTTTCTCACATACCAATTTGCTGAATGTGAGAACATCTACAAGATTTAATCAACATCGTTCAATTTATAATTATGTATTTACACATTTAACTCATTATATGTTCCAGTGATGTACAGCAGATTGTTTCCCAAGGATTTAATTGTAAAGGGTTGTACTCCCCCTCATATTATGACATGTACATGGACAGCTGGCAGAAACTTCGAAGTTCTGATGCGTCATTTGAAGCAGAATTTTCAGCTGGTACTGCAACAGAAATTAAGAATAATGCCATGATAGAAGAAAATAGGCGTGTAGAGAAGAGTAATAAGTAAAAGACTGTACAAGTACAGTCATCCTAAACACACATAGATAAAGCCATATAAATGTGAACTGTGCTCCAAAGTTTTCATTTTCAGGTCTTGCCTAGAGACACACATGCAAACTCACACTGGAGAAAAGCCATATGCATGTAAAGGCTGAGCTAGGTCTGTCACACACAAGGTGACCGTCATGAATCATCTTCGCATGCATAGGGGTGAAAATCCTTATTCGTGTAATGAGTGACACAGATTTTTCTCCCTGAAAGTAAGTTTGCTCAATCATACACGTATTCACACAGTTGAGACTCCATAGACTTGTGACGTTTGTGGTATAGTTTTCTCATTAAGGGCAAACTTTGTGAAACATATTCGTGGTGACACTGACAAGTAGTTGTATCAGTGTCCATTATATAAAATCCTTTGTTCGAAAGAGTGTTCTTACTAGTCATCTCCGTACTCACACTGCAGGGAAACTGTATAAGTGTACATTATTTGGCCAGCCGTTTTCTTCAAAGCAGCAAATAACTCGTTACCTTAGCAGACACACCGGAGAGAAACCATATATGTGTGTGAAATATGTAAGAAAGAGTTTTTTCGTCCTGACAAAATGATTGATAAAGTCATTGATCACATTCATTTGCACCAAGGCTACACACCTTATAAATAGTTCACTATATTCAGTCATTTTTTTATTCTTTGCCACCATATGGGAACATGAGGAAGTGTATTAGTTACAAAGTGTTTCATTAAAGGCGTGCATGAAAATATTTCTGACTTTTAGTTACCTTTTAAGGTAGGTATTAATTTTTATCCTATGTTTGTTAACACCAGAAAGTGTGTTGCTGGATTATGGTTCTGTGTGTCTCCCATTTCACATAAATATGGCCCTGACCCTCGAGACGCCTCGAAACTTGGTGAAAGTTTTCTTCCTTTCAAGTACACCATATTTTATTCATTATTCCTGGTCAGAGGACGTGAATTTGCTGTTTAGTTAGAAAAGGCATTCCTTATATGCACATAGACCTACCCCAATATTGTATTTCAGTACCAACCCTGAATATACTCATTTTCAGTTTGACATTAGTATGTGTATGTCAAGGCTGAGTGCACTCATGCATTTGAACATTAGAAATTTTGTGCCTGATCAAAGTAAATAAAACGAAAGTTTGTAAACCCTTTTTCCTGGCATAATTGTTAATATGTATAACAACTTGTTAAAATATGGCTTGGATGGTATGTCACTGCTTGAAAAGTGTGGGGGTAGAAGGGTTATGGCAAAGATGGGCTTATCAAATGACTATGCTGTCAGTGTATATGTCCACTCATTTCAACTTTGAACCCACTGACCAGTTTTTACAGAATTTAACATGGATAATATGCCACTAATGGCCTCCTTAGCACCATATATTTTCATTTCTTGTAACTGGTAATAAAAAGATGTATGGAGAAAACTTGTGAAATGGAAATGTCACCAGTGGCCATCATCCTGAAATTATGCAGGATAATATGTTTTCAAAAATTTTCAACTCCTGTTCTGTTCATTTTCTGTAGGATGAAAAACAAATGGCTGGGTTAAATTATTTTTACTTTTCAGTTTGATAGTAGTAACTAATGAACCACTAGTGCTAAACAGTCAGGTAATAAACTTCTGTGCACATGCCATATATTTTTCAGAACTAAACTGTACAGTTATGGCACTAACGTGATTTTGTGTAGTTACATTTACAATTGCAAGCATACAGAAGTTAGGAGATGTTACTTATGTTGTGTTTACTTCGCTCATGTATGTAGATGTGAAACTCATGTGTTCTTTCCAGAAAACATCGACTGTCTTAATGCACCAGATCATCACAACAGATTTGCAATTGAATGTCACTGACATATCATAATCAGCTAAATTTTTAGTAATGCCAAGTGCTCAACTGTTCTTCAGCCTCAGCTTGTACCTCACAGAGAATGCAACGTCTCAATTATAAAACCTTTCTTTGGCTTCCTTGTATGCCCCACTGAACACAATGTATCTCATTTATTAAGACCAGTTGGGGTGACATTATATAAACATGTATGATCTTAATATAAAGTGTCTGTAATTTTTGTCTGATTGTGACAAAACCCTGACAGTGTAGTCAAATTGTAGTAAAAACCCCAAATATGAAATATCACACCCATCCTAGTGGTGTTAGTCACTCCGTTCTATGAAGATGGGTGGGCAGACATGTCAAAGCTTATAATCACTTTACACAGCTGTTCACAGATGCACCTAAAACTGGTTCAATCACTGCTTAATTTCATGGTCTTATATGCTCAAACTTCCCTGCTTGTTGAAAAATCCCTTATGAAAATGAGTGGTGTGAAGGTTACAGCTGTTATTTATTGTTCCTTAGGCTTCAGCACTTGAGCAATAAACAGTGATGAGTCTGAAGATAACCTTATTACTTAAAGAGATGATATAGCATTCACAAAATGAAAATTCTGTGAATAACATTCAATTGAAATGGATAACGTTTGTAAATGGCTGATAATGGACATACTTTCCCAACCTGGAAATGTATAACAGATGTATCTTTTGGTTGCAATGTACCAAAGCAGGCAGTCAACCGCAGTTCTCATGTAGTGTTCAAAAACTATGCAGGCAGCAAGCAGAGATCACAGAAGTTCGTGCAAATGATTATGCTTGCAGCACAAGTCAAGGTGAAATGCACTGGTTAGGTTATTCCAAACAATCTGTTTAAGTGTAAGGGGCTGCATAATATTTTATAACAATGATTGTTGCTAGTGAGGAGTTGCTGGTTTCTGAGCCAAACCCCAAAGCTGGAGGACCGCATATGGCTGCCTGACCATACATACTTCTTCAGTGTATTTGCAGCCACCCTCCGTCTGTGGAGGCTTGGTGACATGACAGTGTCCCAATTAACACAGCAGGGTGAAACACAGCATAAAAAACATGATGCTTAAACTTGAGAGTGGTCAAGCTTACAACTGTTCAAGTATTGTCATAATTACCACAGTGGAGTTTTGTTACAAGAAATGAAAAGAATACAGGCCAAATAGCGCAATAAAGCTGAAAAGTGATCATACGTGCAAGGGCTAGGAAAGATCAGTGTCCTGTATGTGGTGCAGCAGAATTTGTCATGCATATTATTCTAGGGTATACCAAAACTTTGCTTACAAACTGGAGGCTATGTGTGAGAAATGTATATGAACGAATTTGTGCATGAGTGTAATCAGGGCTATTCTGTATTGGGATGTATACTGTACAATGTTGCCATGTACGTTATTTTATAAGGATCTTACAGAGTTACAGACTGTAATTAGTTATTGCATATTGGGTTCTGCGACTTTTGAATAACTTTGTAGAAAATATCTTTTGTATCACTCAGGCATGTAACTTTATTTTACGTTAACGTAAATGTCTTCGCTTTTTTGCAGGTATGTATTACAAGTCTGTACAGCTTACAGAGCTGACAAGCATCGTGAACTTCTGTTCGAATCACGAATGTAGGCCATTGTTGTAATGTACGGAGTTTTGCTAGGGCTGGGTGACACTTTCAAGGAGGCCTGTCTTCTTTACTCAATCATGTGGATGAGTTTTTGTCACCGGAGACATAGGAGTTGACAGCACCAAAAAACCAATGAAACCGCCTGGAATCGAACTTTTCGTGTTGTGAAAACAGCGCGTATGTTGTAGATCACGGAAACCACAAAGCAATGAGAAAACTTGGCTGTTATCCGTGGCAGTCGCTACAAACAACAACCTATTTGCATAGCAGTAGCTTCGTGAAGAATGTGGAAGTGTGTCGAGGGTAATCCATAGGAGCTAAGAAATGCGGTGTTTTAGGTTTGTACTTATGTATTGTATAATGTAAATATGAGAAATTTTATTGATGTCATTCAGTGGCAACTTGGTTGTATAACCTTGCATAGGTGTATAGAGACAACTTGTAGCAAGGTTTATATAACGTGTAAAATTTAATCAGGACGCAGCATAACAGGTACGTTTTGACCTTTGGTGCATAACGACAGATCACCTAAAATCTGTACACACTAACTGATAATGGTATCTGTATTTTAGCACTCGATCGAGTGTTACGACAAGGGTGCAAGGTATAAAACGTATTCAAAAATATTAAAGGCGTGTGTGGTGAGGTCTGAAGCTTACAGGTGTTTGATTTCAGTTCCTGATTCAGTAAATGTATTGTATGAGATTGTCAGGGGAGCGGAAAGGAAGTGGGTGTTAAGAAGTGTTAAAGGGATGGATAATTAGTATGATTACCAGTGTAAATAAAGGAAGAGGGAGGTTACATTGCCACAGAAAAGGTGTAAAAACAGGGACGATGAAGTGAGGGTGGGTAGATATTAGTGTTGCAAGAAATACGTCACAGTATTTAGAAACAAAGAAGCAAGGATGACAAAAATCTGACGAGATGTATTGTTTCATTAAACGGAAAGACATGAAGAAAATACTGGAGGCACTGAAAAAGACTTTGAAGAAACGGGAAAACACTTCGATTTCGAGTCCAGATAGTCGGTTAAGATGTTCCTGTATTGTTTACAAAGCAGAAATTGAAGGGGGGGGGGGCGGCTATTATTAAAATACTTCAAATTGTGGGTCTGGACTTTGTTGATGAACTGGATACCAACTGTACAGTACAAACAGTGAAAAATAACCTTGGACATGAAAAATACTAAAGCAACAGAGTGTGGTAGAATATTGGGTTATACCTGGTATGTCCTGATTGCCAAAGTCAAAGAAATTAAATTGTGGCAGAGTTGCTTGATAAGATCAGAAATAACAGAGAATTTTCAAGAGAATGGAAAATTGCACTAATACAACCAGTTTATAAAGGGAAGGTAAATCAGGTGTAGCCTGGCAGTTGCACAGTGTTAACATTATTACTGATTTTGGGAAAAATAATTTCAGGAACGGTTGTTGTTGCAGGGGTTTGAGTGGAGCTACCACCCTGGGTGGCGCTACCACCCTGGGTGGCAGAGTCCAAGGGGTGACAGAATTAATATTATAAATGAAAAAATCTGATACATGCAATAATGGTCTCAACATATGTACATAAGTATGTTGAAAGTAGTTTACATACAAAAGGAAATCCTACGTGTTTCGTACAACCACGTGGCCATCTTCAGGGATGTAAAATACAAACGTTAGATACATTAAAAGTGTAAAATGAAATTATAGGAGTATTAGAACCAATCCATAGGTGTGATTACAATTATAATTGTGATCACACCTATGGATTGGTTCTGACGCTTTTTTACTTTCATTTCATAGTTTCAGTGTACCTAACCTTTGTATTTTACATCCATGAAAATGCCACATGGTTGGCCGAAATGTGTAGAGTTTGTTATGTATATAAACTAATTTCAATATACTTGTTTGCATTTGGTGGTACCATTATTGCATGGATTTGAATAATGCACAGATCATGGATTATTTGAAGGAATCTGATGCTCCACACTCAACAGACCTTAAATTATTGAGCCAAATAAAAGGAAATTAAATAAATAATTGTGATTTTTTAATGTGCATAATTTGTGTTAGGAGTTGCCATTGAGCTTACTTGCCCTAGGTGCCAAAAAAGGTGTAGTTACTCTCCTGTTCGGGCATACCAGCTTGTAGGCTATGGGACTGGCTGTTGTATCATAACTGATTGAATCCTATTGAGGCTGGTTTTGTGAAAAGTAGGAGAACATTGGATACTGTTTTTATAATCAAAACAAGCATGGGCAAATATTTGAGAGCAAAAAGAAGTCAAGTGTGTTCAGTTTCGTAGATTTTGAAAAGGCATTTGACCGTATTGATAGGGAAGCCTCGTTTAAAATGAGAAAAGTGTGGGTAGGTGTGTAAGCTTTATGAAAAGAGTGAATGAAAATATAAGATTTTGTACAGAGAGAACCAAGCGTCAAGCTGTGTTCTCACAAATAAGAATGGTAAGACAAGGTTGCGTCTCGAGTCCATACATACTGAATAATATTGTAATGGTAGTGTAGAATGCACTGCTTTAGACAGGACGTGTGCCGCAGTAATGGGAGGATTAAATGTTGCAGGACTGTTATATGTTGATGATGTTGCTATGACATCTTGTACAAGTTATGGGCTGCAGGAGAAAATTACTGGATAAATATTGTAAAATTTGGAATTTCGGAAGTAATCTGAACAAATCTGAAATAATTTAATGAAAAGAAGAAAATTAAAGGCAATGGAGAGATTGAGAATGAATAGTCAGAATACTGAGGTGGAATGTTGTATAGGAGTGTTTCTGGAAAACACAGGGTGGTGGAGCAAACAGTGAGCATTAGCCAAAGCGAAAGGATGCTAGGCATTTGTAACAGCAGGTAAATGTTTGTCAGTACCCCCAAATGTAAATGTATGTATATTGCAAGTATTCATGAAATGGTGTATGAGTCTAAGATTGGGTATGAGGTGGATGTGTGGGGGGTTAAGTGAGGCTTGGAATGAAATAGACACCGTACATATTAAATTTTGTAAGAAACTAGTGTGGCTGGTGAGTTGGATTTGTTGGAATGGAACTTGATAGAGAGAGAGGAGGAGAGGTAAGGCTGTGGAATTAACAATAAAATACTGACAGTGGCTTATGTGAATGCATACTGAAGAACTGGTGAAGCAATGATGTGAATGGCAGAATGGAAATACAGATCTGAGAATCTGGGTGAAGGAGGTGAAAGAGGTGCTGGACTGTATTGGGATAGCATTTATGTGGCCGAATCAACAGAAGTGTAACTTAAGTGGAATAAGTACACTGGTGAAAAAGAAAGATATCGTGACGTGGTACGGCAGATTGTGATGACAGAAAAACGTTCATTATTACTGTATCAAGACATGGATTTTACTTTGGGTAAGAGGTTATGCATAGAATGTTGTACTAAGAAGGAAAGAAATGGGTTACTGTGGTTGTTAACAGAAGTGTGGAAATGGGGAGGAATTAGAAAGAAAACAAATAAAGTAAGATGCCCAGTATGTGCAGCCAAGAGGATGCGCAGCATATATTGTTGAGGTGTCCAGAAATGAGAACATGGGGAGAAGAGCTTATAACTAGAAAGTGGCTGTATATGAATGAGGAGGTAGCTTACAAGAAAATATTAATGTGTACTAATAAATCTCTTATGATATATCTAGGTGGATACACAGAGCTAAATGTAAGTGTTTTAATAAGGTAACATGTAAATAGTACGTGTACTTAATGGAGAAGATACATGATTTAATAAGGTAATTCATAAATATTACGTGTACTTAATGGAGAGGGGGCTACCACTGTAACAAGCGAGGGTTAGTCAGAAGGAGGTCCCAATAAAACAACTAAGATGGAAGGACAGTTGCTGCTGCTTCTGTTGTTGTCATTGTTGTCATTGCCGCTGCCGCTGCCACCACTGCGACAACACGTGATGTTGGTGGTGGAAGGCACATATTACTTGTCAGATTGCAGGAATAATCAAATGCCATGCAGAGTAGTATTCGGTGGGGGACGAAAAGCCACTGGGACATCCTTGGTCAGGAGAAAGATTTGTACATGTGTATTCAGAATATATTAATTGTTGTGAACAGTAAGGTGTATTTATTGGAATATATTACACTCAGTTGTAATAATATGTATAAAGTACTGCTGCAACAGAGTGCCAGGTATGAGCATCACTTTGTGAGCCACTGGCTTTTGTACTGTACTGTGCTGCTTGTTTCCATATATTGTACAGATTTTCACATTCAGCCCTGAAATAAATTTTTTACTGCCATCTGTTTTTTCCAAGAGAGGCACATTTCCATATTCCGAACCTTAACATTGTGACCATTCAGTAATCTGGATACAACACGTTGACTTAAATTATATAAAATATGAGAATTTCTGTATCTGTTATGGTTGAGGCCTCAAGATATTTGCCTTTTAACAATAAAAAATGCTGCACTTCTCATTTTATTCATGTCTGTATTAGGAGCATAAACAATCATGTGTGCAAGATGGCACTGTGAAACTATCATAGTGCAGAAAGGCAATTGGAAGTATGTGGTGGTGATTGATATGAATATGGCTTCTTAACAACACAACATGAATGTGATGAAATGTGAATCTGATCCAGATGGAGATCCATTCCTGACATCATCTGACGATGAAAATCAGCCGATTGACATGAAAGAGGAAAAGAATCATCTGTTGATGAAATTCCCTGTTACAAATTCAGAAAATGAGGTGAATTATAAATCTGTTTATTAACTGTTAAGCATGACACAAGAGTACCTCCATCAATATTATCCTTATTCATTGTGTTCATAAGTTGGGCCATGCCATGGCTCAAGCATTTAGTCATGACCCTCTCACCACAGGAGCCAGGTTTGATCCCAGGTGGACAAAATGGCAGTGGGACAAGCTGTTCTCCAAGTGCTTTAGTGTTCTGCTGTCAGTATCATCCTACCGTGCTCCCTACTGATTCATTTATATGTCACTGGTCCTAGCAGTTGACAGCATCATTAAAGTAACACAGTTCTGTATGTTTAATAAGTAAATGATATTTTACAGTTGGTTGTTTTGTAATTTTATGTGCTTGTGTGCAGTAGGATACATGTGTCATTGATAAGAGCCCATCACCTTGTAGTGTGGGGATACGTTTGGCCTGTGTATTTGTTTTAATTGTGTAAATGTTATTCTGCCTCTAAATTGTGCTCTACACTGCTGTGTCAAATTTGCAGTGAATAATGATACATAAATGAATGTAGGTTACCCTTATAACTGTGTAATTAATGGTACTACACTTTTCTGTTATGGGGCCTGTGGTGTACTTTTTATTTCCTTTATTTAAACAAAGCCATAGTTTTAAGTGGCACAGCATGGCATAGATGATTCGCAATTGAATGATGTGATTCTCCTCCTCCTCCTGGCTATAGTCGGTGGACGTTAGCATCTTCCAAAAGTGTCCTCCACTTGTCTCAATCCTGTGACATACGTCTCCCTTTCCTTACACACATGTTCTATAAATCATCCTCAGCTGACTCAAGCCACCTCAATCTGGGTTTTCAAACATGTCGAGTGCCTTCTGGTCTATGTAAAATTAGCTTTCTGCAAGGTTCCAGCTCTTGCATTCTAAAGAGGTGTCCCAGCCAGCTCAATCATCCTAATTTTTTCACTTTGACTATGTCTGATGTATTCCAGAGCATATACAGCTCAGTATTAAATCTTGTTGTCCATATGCCTCTCTAGTTGCATGCTCTTGTATCATTTTACTGTAAGCCCCATTTTTATTTTTGGCGGCTTCAGTGCATTCTTCATTGAACCATCCATTTCTTACCCCTCTTTCGTCTTTACCAGTAACTTCATCTGCTGTATTTTTGAGAATTCACTGTAGTACTGCCCAATTTAAATTATTTTTGTCCATTACTTGAACCTCGTTTACTAATTTATTGATGTGTTCTTGTTCAGTTGCTTTTGTTGCCAAACTTTCTGTCTTATATTTAAGTGGGGCTTTAGGTATCTTTTTATTATTCCTTTGACCTATATGATATCTCAGTCCTGCTACTACTAGATGTTGATCAGAATCAGCATTAGCACCCGTATAACTTCTGGTATCCAATAAATTTGAGTGGTGATGTTGATCAATTAGAACATGATCTGTGTGATTCACAGTTCTATCATGAGGTCCATGCCATGTTCCTTTATATATGTTTCTATGTGGAAATAATGTTCCCCTTATAGCCATATGTTGATGGACTGCATAATTTATTAAACATGTTCTGTTGTCATTACTCTCATCAGGTAGATCACAGGCACCTACAGCTGTTCCTATCCAGAATTTCTTCCCCACCTTAGCATTCATATCACATAATATAATTTTTATGTAATATGAGGGGCATTGCTTGTACATCCTCTCCAGTGTCTCATAAAACTGATCCGTCTCTGTTTCACTCTTTCTCTCCGTTGCTGCATGGGTACAGATGAGGCTGTAGTTCTTAAATTTTACCTCTAATTCTAAGCATGCACATTCTTCTGTCACTAGGTTTAAAATCAATTGCTCTTGAACTGGTGCATTTACTAACAATAAGGCCTGGCCCAAAGCTGTGTTGTTTATCATCACTGCTATTGTGTATAGTGCATTTCTTCTTTTCTGTAATACTCCGTCCCAGCCACCTTACTTCTTGTACTGCCAACAAATCAGTTCAATCTTATAGTCTTGAGTTATGGGATTGTTTCACTGTAAAGATTTGGAAAAGTTGCCTGCACTGCATATTAGACAAGAATTTAATCAGTTTTGCATATATACTTGTGGCATCATTATCAAGCATCCCTGCCATTTTTAATAATTATGTTGATTTGAATTTTGATATGGACACTGGTTGTCCTAAGCAAGGTTTGTTGTGGGTTTACTTTGTTACTGCAGGAAATGCAGGAAGCGAGGTACCAGACCAGTTCCCTTAAATTTACAGTCCATAAGCATTCACTTGTCTGTTGGCACATGGTGATCATTTCAGATGATATGGTGTCAGAAGTAACCAGAAAAGCAATTGTATGTGGTTGGGTGTGATGAATGTAATCTGTTTCATGGAAGTGATGCGTGAGCTTGCCAGATTAGTTTTCATGTGCCTTAGATTTACCTCTTTGCATTGGATATCAACCACAGTCAATGCAAAGTAATGGCAACCATTTAAATTCTCATCTTTTAAATTACCCCAGGCATTTAATTCTGGTGTAAAAGGGTTAAATAGTAATGTTAAAGAGTACATACTAAACTGGCTTTCACATCATTTTGTTAGGCTAGTGCTGTCAGTTTAAGCGGAATGGATGTTCATGACTTTTTTTTCTGTGCGCTTTATGTGCTGTAGATAATATGTAGCTGTCATCTAGGAGAAGAAGCAAGTATTTGTTAAGCAAACATGTAATGGCCATACTACATGAACATTCAAAACACGGCAGTTGAGCGACTGGTGACTGCTTTGTTTTCAGAGCACGTATAGTGTAATGGAGCAGGCTGTATGAGCTTTTCTACTGCTGTGTTTGCCTGCATTAGCCAGGTGGTCAGTATTTTTAGCGTAGCAGGAGGCATTGTGACCGCTTGTGGCAGAAATGCCAACCATACTACACAAGCATTCAAAACGCATTGGTAGCTCCCCAGGTTAGCCTACCCTGTCTGCAGTGTCCAGTAAGATGTCAGAGCAGTAGGAAGTCTGTCAGCATATTGTTCTTATACACTGTTGTTGACACGTGCAGAAATGTTTGATGTTGAAAAGTTTATTTGTTAAGTAGGAAAAAGACTGCCACTTTACAATATTACTCTGAAAGATTACAGCAATTGGGAATTAAAAGCCAACTGTTGGATGGGGTTATATGCAGAGATGTATCCTGACTGGAGTGAAATGACAAATTAAGTGAAAAATTAGAAACATATGTAAGTCACATGTATTTTTATTTCCTTGTAGAGGTAAGTAATATTACAGTAACTCCAAAAATGTAAATTTCACAAAAAAATTGCTCTGGTTTCACACTTGTACTCTATTAGTAAGCCAAGGGAAAGAGCCAGTGCTGCTGAATATGCTGAAAACGAATCCCTTATCGTAATTCCAGTCGATTGCCATCCTACAGCTGCTACTTGTTCCAAATCATCCATGTCATAAGTCAGAATCTTCAAACATGTGGCTGTCTCGTCTTGTAACAAAATTATGTAATATGCAACAGCTTTTCATCGTATTTATTGCTGCACCAGGCAGTACCAATATACTGGAGTGCAGAACTTGCCATTTGTTGCTCAGTGTTCTAAATGTGCATTCAACAAGCAATCTTGCTCTTGATAGCCGACAGTTGAAAATTTTGTGTTCTTTGCTCATATTTTTCAATGGATATGGTCACATTAAATGTTTGTTTGATCCAAATACCTCAGCACCTACAAACAAATGGTAAGGATTGTTTTGTGGTAAGAGGTAGCAGTCTGTTCAAACTCAGGTCAAGTTGTTGCTGGAGTAATCTCATTCCAAATTTGAAGTTTTAAATGTATTCGAATCTCCATTGTGTCCATATGCACTGACATCTGTGGCTGTGAAACTGTAGTTTGCATCAGGCGCACCTAACAAGGTGACTGAGAGATACTTCTTGGAGTTCAAATACTGCAACCCAGAACTGGGAGGGTGAAGTATTCTGATGTGTTTGCCATGAACTGCACTTAAACTGTTTGGAAGATCTATGTTTAGATGAACTTGCTGTGCTAGTGTTAGCCTTATTTCTTTATTGGGGAGTGGTATTTTCTTTGGCAGTAACACTTTCCAAATTGCCTTACACATTTCTTTTACTATGAACAGTATAATTTTCCTTGATAGGTGGAAATCAAATTCCAGGTTCGTAAATGTCATTCAAGATGTTAAATACCTGCAACAAATGGAAATTATAAAATATCCTTTACCATATTTTTGATCTATATGTTAGTACCCATACTTTAAGCATAACATATGAGGGTTGCTCAGAAAGTAATGCCCCGCATTTTTTTCTCGGAAACTATTTATTCAGAATGTATGAAATTCACGCATAGTATAACTGGATGTTTCCTTTACACATGTTATTTTTCCACGTAATCTCCATCTACGTCTACGGCCCACGAAACAAGGGCGTGCATTCCTTCCCTGTACCAGCTCGTTTCCTGTTCACGTAGCCGTGTCCTCACTGCATGAATCACGCTCTTGTCATCTTCAAACCTTGTCCCACACAGTGCATCCTTCAGTGGCCCAAAAAGATGTAAATGTGACGGCGCCAGATCAGGACTACAGGAGGGATGGGGGAGCACAGTCCAACCAAATTTGGCGATTGCCTCCTGGGTTCGTAGACTTGTGTGAGGGCGGGCATTGTTGTGCTGAATCAACATGTCTCCTGTCACCGGTAACGCTGTTTCAGTTTTTGGAGGGTTTTAATGTACGCATCCGAATTGACTGTCTCACCTCTGGCCATCACATCCACCAGAATCACTCCATCAGTGTCCCAAAAGACGGTGATCATGACCTTTCCGGCGGAAGGAGTTGTCTTGAACTTCTTTTTTCTTGGTGATTGCGGATGATGCCACTCCATTGACTGCCTTTTCGTCTCCGGCTCATAATGGTGAGCCCAGGTTTCATCACCTGTGATGATCCAGGGACAAAAAGGCCTCCCCCTCAGCATCAAAACGCTCCAACAATTCAGAACAGATGGATTTCCTTTGCCGTCTGTGCTCGGTTGTGAGACTTCGAGGAACCCATCCTGCGCATACCTTCGAATATCCCAAAGTGTCAATAATTGCCATTGCACTTCCATTGCTGACTGAAAGCTGTATGGCCAATTGCAGACTTGTGATGCGCCGATCCGCATGAATAATGTCATCGGCGCGCTGCAATATGTCCGGGCTGGTGGCTGTGACAGGACACCCAGACCGCAGTTGTTCATGCAGCTCCGTTTCTCCACTTCCTGAAGCCTTAACTCTCTGAACCCAGCGTCCTACGGTGCTCCTGTCGACTGCACAACTTCCATACACAGCACACAACCGTTTGTGAATGTTCCCCACACTTTCTTTCTCCGCCACTACGAATTCAATTGTAGCTCATTGTTTGTAACGTCTGTCAGAGACAGACGCCATTTTCACAGACTACTACAGCGGCGCTATATGTCGGACGACTGTGTACTTACACACGTGTGCGCAATAAACATCAGTGTTGCTACCTCTCAATTTTCACATTGCTGTCTTTATTCTGGAATGAGAAAAAAAATGTGGGGCATTACTTTCTGAGCAACCTATGTATAATTCATATGTGCCATTTAATTTCAGGAAAAGAACTAACGAAGATGTGAAAGGCTGTAAGGGACCTCTTTTTGAAAGATTTAAGACAACAGAGGGCAATGACAACTGGACAGCTGACACTCAAGAAAAAATGCTGTATATACTTTGATCAGCTGCAGTTTTTGCTGCCTATTATTGGTGATAGAAGAAAACCTTTTCTAATATTCCATCTCCTGAACGTGACATGGCCATGAAGCTGGTGGTTCAGCAACAGATGAGAACAGTGAATTAACTGTATATGAAGAGGAGCAGCGGAACAGTACACAGAATTCACAGTCATATTCTGGAAGTCAAAAAAGAGGAAAATCAACAGCAAGAGGCAACACAAAGGAAAATATTGTGTTAACAGCAACTAAAAATATATGTCACATTCTTACTGAAAGTGTGGCTTTGCAGAGGGAAGAAAGGCAAAGTGATTGGTTTGGCAGTAAAGCCTTTCTTTTGTCATTTTTGCCACAATGGACAGTTTGCCCTCTGATTTAGCAGTTGATGCTTGTTGTAAGATTACAGAAGTGTTTAGAACTATCTTTGCAGCTAGGTGAGCCTCCTCATCTGCGATTTCATGTGGATCAGCATCTGTCACTTCATCGTTGAGCGTGATTGTGAATGTTTCAGACACATAAGATAATTTTAACATCCTGGACTTTTATCAGTTATAGTTTTCCTGATTTTGAAAATATGTATTATTATGTTATGTAATTATGATGCGTAAACGAAAATAAGCACTCAATAAAAACAATTGAATTAATAGTCTTAAGAATTTTTGTGCTTAATGTTACAGCCCATCTCTCAACTTGACCAAATGACTTTCTGATATTGATGTCAGTTTTCACAGTTTTATTGCAGATTAAATTTAGAAGTTCATCATAACTTGTTGACATCCTGCAGTAAAAGAAAAAATTTGTCATTGAACTTTTGATGAGGTCCAGACATATGGAGTTGCCCTATTGAAAGTGTTTGAAATTGCAGGATTTCTTCCTCCTGTTCTTGCTAAGTATACATTCTAAACACAGCGGTAGAAATGCCACATAGCATTTTCGGAGCTTTTATACTGCCAGCTACCACCGTGTTTTGAACACTCATGTAGTATGGCCTTAATTGTCAGCCACGAGTGAGTGAGTGAGTGAGTGAGTGAGTGAGTGAGTGGGTGTGTGTGTGTGTGTGTGTGTGTTGTGTGTTTTAGTGGCAGTGCAGCATGTAGACCACTTTCATGATTGTTAAAATTGTTAATGGTTTGTCAGTCAGTGTTCATAATAAATATGGGTTGCAGTGTTTACAGCTCAAGATTGACACAGTCAAAGTGGAGCGTGAAACACATTTGCTTCCCCATGCTGTGGATACGCTGAATGAAGGAGATGTTGCCAACGACGAACATGATCTTTCTTTGTCACCAGTACGCCCTTTAATAAAATGTGAGACAGAGGTGAGCTGTATACTATGTACCTTATAGTATATAATTTTGAATATGTAAACAGATTAGACGGCACTGTCATATCTTGTGGGCATATCCTAATTTTGCAGGTCATCACAGAGTTTATTAAGTGTGAACCTAATTCTTATTGTGAGACATATGTCTCACCTTCCCACAATGAAAATGAGATGACTGGTACAAAAGAGGAGGAAGATCCTCTGTTATTAACATTCCCACTGACGCAGACTGAAAATGAGGTGAGTTATGTGTCTCTTTTTGTTCCTTGAAACACATTTCATAGAGATATGCACGAACATGAATTACCTGAATTATTGGCATGTATTTATGCATTTGAATCTCCTCCTGTGTGGATGAATGGTTCTGGAAGTGGTTCTGAATTTTGAATTCTCATCATATATTCAATTTGAGGTTTTTACAATGGTTAAGATTGATATTGTGATATTCTGGGTTATGCTGCCATGTAGTCTTAGTAAATGAGCACTGGTGACACGAAGTAATATAGCTGTACTCCGTCTTTAGGGTAGACGTGACTTATCTTGAGAAGTTGGTGTGTGGTATAGTGAAGGGGGAGGAGGGGAGAAAGGTCATAGATGACCAGAGCATTACGTGATGAATACTCGCAAAGTTAGTCTGAAAGTTGTTTTCATCAGCACCTTTGTTTTATCACATTTCACCAGGATGCATGACAGGGAGTCCTCAAACCTCACACTTTACTGAAGGTAGGTGGTATTTATTCATCCTGCCTTCAAGTACAGGTATTTCGTTTCATGCAATTTTGTTTTGTGGGATTTCGCTTTAATGCAGCTTGAAAATTTATACCACTTGTCAATGACCCGTGGTCATGCTTACCTTCTGTAGGCTAGCAGGAAGTGATGTCGCTGTCACACCATCAATCATGTGTGTGGAGTAGTTACGTTGGTGATATAAGCAGTGTCTCATTTATTTTGCTGTTCAACAGCATTGGCTTTTCTTACCAATATGAGTGAGAAACCTAAATCTGCATCACCTAGTGCAATTCAAATGAAAAAACAGTGAAAGACAATCGGTATTGAAGAAAAATGACACAGAATAAGCCGACTTGACAAAGGTGAATGAATTGTTGACATATGCTGTAATGTTACACTTGCTCATAGTAGCATATATACAATTCATCATAATGCTGATAGAATTAAAGGAAGTGCTAAGTCAGGAACTGAAGGGTTTGTGTAGCAGGACTACCACAGTCTTATCTAAAGGAACCGTACCAAAAACTATGGATGTGAATCTCTTACATTTGTATTGCATTTGAAATAAATATATTGTAAAGAAATGTATGTATACTGTATAGAAATGTGTATATACAGTATATACATACTAGTGGTATAGTCATACACTGTAGAGGATGAGGTTAGTCCCCTAACCCCCAGGAAGTACATTGTTTTAAGTGGGAGTATTGTATTCGATTTGTGCGATTTGGTTTTGCACAACATTTTTCAGGAACATGACCCTGGCGTAAAATGAGAGCTACCTGTACTTCTTTTAGCGTTTGTTGTATAGGTAGGTAGTTCGGTTGGTTGGTTGGTTGGTTGGTCAGTCAGTCAGTTAATTAGGTAGCTAGTTAGACAAGTAAAGAGTTGGACCATCAATCACAAATGCACTTTTAGACAATATCTAGTCTTGTCAAAAATGTCCTACATCTTTTGGCTTTACATAAACCCATCATCATGCACAGGCATAAAAGAGAAAATAAGCACTTTGTATAGACAACATTACTAATTAAAAAGGGGAGATTGATATCTTGGTGTTACAGATATTCGTATAGGTGTATTTTATATATTGACCAACGCTTGAGTTAAAAGTTAAGATATTCAGTGATGTGTTTTAAAAATCACATACTGTTTCAGTGTAGCTCATATAATAGGTTAAAAGACTTCAGATATATGCTCTTGACAGACATTGCATTGGAATTATGAGAAATAGTGTAGAAGTCTTGCAACTGTTACATGGACTTCTGGATTTAAATTGAGAGAATATAAAGGTAATACGAAAAAAATAATATAGCTTACATTTATATTGACGTTAAAGTACAAAATTTACAGCCTGGGCGCTTGTCACATCATTCTTGGCCATCTTTTTCCATAAAAGTCGCTCTGAGTTGCTGGGCTGTTTGCATGTACTCGCACGCAAGCACGCCTGTGTGTGTGTGTACACACACATACATAAAGGAGATATTAAAATGTGAGGATAAGTGAAAGATAATTAACCAAACTGGAACAATAATAGGAAAACTTTTACTTACATGCGCATAGTAAAGCAGATCAATTTGTGGAAGAGCAACAGACAGTTACTCATTTAAGTAAAACACTTGAACATACATAAGGTTGTGATAGCCTTTACTTATGTTTGTAGTCAGCATTTCTTATTTGAATGTCATGAACATTTTGATAATCAAGTGCGTGATCAGTAAGAGAACTGTCAGGTTGTGACAGTTTTTTTAATGCTTTGTTGCTGAGCAACACACAGACTCCATTATGCGGGGTAGGTTCAGATTTCCTAATGATGCAGCATATGCATCAGCCAACTATGGCCAGCTCTGTACAGCCCTGTTGGGGAACCTCGGTGATTATGGCTCTGGCCAAAAAAATTAAATTTGTAATTTAAATCCTGGAGTTCTGTGGATTGCACCTAGAATTTAATTCCGAGGCCAGAGGGTTAATATTTGTGTTTTTAAGGAAAGGAAGTCATTAATGAAGGCTGGGATGAATACTGAATGTGTATGTTAAAAATAGGCTTGCTGTTAATTAAGAGAAATAATCAATTTTGCATTCCTTAGCTATAACTGGTATCTCTAAGTTGACACAGAAGATCACAGTTTAAACTTTCACCTCCATGGAAACCTCAAATCCCATTTAACGTCGTATAATAAAGTGAGCATCTGTTTCCGTTTAGAGATAAGTGGGCGAGCTGAATAATTTGAATGTGCTAAATTTCAGCCTGACCTTGTAAATTCTGTATTGCCATTTCGAAGATCAGACCTAGACTATGATTGTATATAACAAGCTCTAAGAGGGTTGACTGGATATGATGTGGCAGTATTTTTGATCAGTGTCACAAGTTCTAAGAGACTTCACTGGTTATGGTGTGGCAGTTCTTTGGGCAACAAACTCGGTATTATATGGTGCAAATAATTTGTTAAGATTCAGCCTTCTTGGTTGCGATGCAATGTCACTGAATAGTTAGGTGTGATAAATCTTATATTTTCTTCTGTGCGAACCTGAAATTTCTAGCGTAATTGATGACTTACTGGATCAGTATTGTTTATATCTATATTTCTGTTTTATTGACAAGTAATGTGGGTTTTTATTCATCTGTTTGTAGTAAGTGTACTTATATTGAGTATAGAATCAATTTCATGACAAAGTAAACTGACCACTCAAGAGTGGCCGGGGGGCCTACACGCGCTCCCATTTAGTGAGTACTGGGAACACTTTTTCTGGAGGGTAAAACAGCTGGGGCTCAAAATGGCTTGTTGTATGTCATCTTCTTTGTGAGGAAGTGCGTATAGGTGAATATTGGGCATGTGTATGCACTGAAAGATTTCAAATTCCTATTTGCTTCATGGTTTTTGTTTATGTGCCGTAGTAGAGGTCAGGATAATCCCATTCCTTTAGAGTTCACTGCATTTTTCCTATTATGTGTCTATGTGAAATGGTGAAAGCAGTGTGATATAACATTGATCTTCTAGATACCCTAAAATTATTGATGTCATTTATCTGAGCCAGTGATGGGATCAAGTAAATATAATCCAGGGTGTATATAGATACACAGACCATGTTGTGTGGAATTAAATAGTTTTTGTCTAATAATTGTAGTGAGTAATTGCGTGCAGTTTCACAAATTAGCTGACAGTAATTACATAATCCAACAAGATGAAAGAGGCAGTTTAGGTCTAGCAGCAATGCCTTTTATTTTATTTGTGGAAGAGCCTGGCTTGTGTCTTTCAGATACTGGTTATCGTGATTGATATTTTTAGGTTTTCTTAGTCTTTCCAAGCAAATTGAAATACTGCCTCGAAGTAAGTCGTGATTCCTTTCTTCCACATCATTTCTGATTCATTACTCATCTAGCCATTTGATGCTTTGTTCTCTGAGCTGCAGACAGTTTCATTAAATGATGTGTAAACAGTGGCATTAAAATAGGTGTTGTAAAACCAACAGGTTATGATAATGTGGACTGGATTCAGTTAGCTTAGGGGAGGTTTGGTGAAGTCAATGAATAGAGCTTCGTGTTCCATATGTGCATGATTTCAGGCTTCTTTGCTCCTCTGGGATGTTACACATAGAGTGGTAATTAGTTACCAAAATTTGGGACACCCTATCAGTCCCGTCTTCAAGGTTCAAGCAGTCCAAAGTCGTAGACTTGGACTGCTTGACCCTACCAATCTACACTGTGTATGATCCCAGAAGAGTGAAGAGCTCACGTTTCATGCAGTGAGGACTAAGTGACCAACTGAATAAGCAATTAATTTTTGAAGGAAGATGTTGCACTGTGGAATTGGTTAATGATCAGATGTAGAATAGACTGTGAATTAAAAATGTTAAGCTTTTGATGTAGCCGCTGCAGCATTTTGTCTTTTTTCTTTATATATTAAGTGACAAGACTTGTGTTTTAAGCCCCTTTCCTAACCTTCGTATGCGCAGTTACTTTACGTTGAAACTGCATGTCCATGGGCTGAAATGAACCCCAAAGACACTCAGTAGAAACTTTGTGTCTGCTATAACCATTTCACCTCATTTAAGACTTGTTTGTGGATGATCAGTTGAATTGCTCATAAGAAGAGCTTCACACTTTTTCAGCGTCAGATAACAATTGAAGAACTGGAAGCTGAAACCAGTTCACAGGCTGCTGTTTCTAGTGAACCACATAAAGTATATACTGATGTTGACAAAGTAGAGTATTCTTGTTGCATGTGTAAGAAAGCATTTAGGGTGAACTGAAGATACATCTGCTTGTACATAATGCAGGATGTCCGTTCTACTGTGACATTTGTGAAAAGGCATTGAAAAGACATCAAGTCTTCGTATTAATCTAAGCACCATCAGTGCGTACAAACTGGGGAATGCCTATATTCATGTGTTGCACATACTGAAGGATATAGTCAGTGTGGTAACCTCATCAAACACTTGTATACCTAGTGGTCAACATTATTTCATGAGGTTTGTAAATAAGGCCTTTCATAATAAGAATAATGTCAGGAGACATGAGCGTCTGTGTACAGGAGAGGGTCCATACATACGTTGTGTTGTAACAAAGCGTTTCATGAACATAGTCATTTCAAGCACCATCAGCATGTGTATACAGGGGAACGTTCATACTCGTGTGGTGCGTGTAAAGCATTCAGACATCCTACTGATCTAAAGCAGCATCAGTGCATACATAGAGGGGAATATGCACGCTCATGTGGTGTGGAACAAAGTGTTTAAGGAACACATTCATGTAACGCAACACGAGTGTGTGCATACAGGGGAACATGTATACTCGTGCAGTGTGTGCAAGAAAGCTTTTAGACATCATATTGATGTCAGCCAACATCAGGACTTGCGTACAGGGTACATCCATACTCATGTGGTTTGAGTAACAAAGCATTTAATAAACGTAGTTTATCTGGAGCAACATCAGCGTGTGCTTATGTGAGAACACCTGTACTTTGCAGTGTGCCTCAGAAAGGTTTCTGACATGTGACTGATCTCAAGCAACATAAGGGTGAGCCTAGAGCGGGATGTCCGCACTCATGCAGTGTGTGTAAGGAAGCTTTTTGACATCTGATTGATCTCTATCAACATGAGAGTGTACAGGAGTATTTTCATACCCATGCAGAGAGAGAGAGAGAGAGCGAGAGAAGTGTGTGTGTGTGTGTGTGTGTGTGTGTGTGTGTGTGTGTGTGAGTGAGAGAGAAAGCTTTTAAATATCAGACTAATTGCAAGGAACATCAGAGTGTGCATGCAGGGGAACAGGCATACTCATACGATGTGTGTAAGAAGGCTTTTAGAAATAAGACCAATCTTGAAAAGCATCTTTGTGTTTATACTGGAGAATGTTCCTACTCATGAACTTTGCTTGATAAAGTCTTTAAAGCCAGACAAAACTCAGGCAACGTTAGTTTCTGCATACTTCAGCATATCCTTTTTGGGTGGGACATGAGGGGTGTTGTGATATGTGTAGGAAGTAATTTTCTCAATTAAACTGTGTGCAAGGGCTTATCCAGAAGTTCGCAGACTCAATCAGTAATAAAGTATATGCTTATCTTTGTTATTGATCTTTTTTTTTTCCTTCAAAATAGTTCCCGTATGAGTTTATGTAAGAGGCCCAGCGTTTGTTCCATTGTCAGAAGAACTGCTGTAACTGACTTTTCAGAATTGCAGGTAGGACGGTCAGTAATTGTTTCTGAATTTTAGGGACTTCATCGAAATGACATCCTTACAATTGCAACTTTATTCTTGGTATCAAGAAGAAATCAAAAGGGACCAAATTAAGACTAGCAAAGACAGTGGGAGACCACAGCTATTTTTAGTCATCAAAGTTGCAGCACCGTGCACTAGTGTTGTCGTAGTGAACAAACCATTTCTGGTTCCACCATCATTCTGCCTGTCTTCAGCATACTTGCTGCCACAAGTGTTGCAAACTCCCTGGTAATGATGCTGTTCAGCCTAGAGGGACAAATTCCTAATGAACAGTGCCCTCACAGTGAAAAACAATCACCAACATGTTGATGTTTGACTGACTTGCCCTACTTCCTTGAGGTGAGGGCTTTTCCAGTGAGAGGACTGATGTTTGGTTTCTGGGTTGAAATGTTAGACACAGGCTTTGTCTCCTGTTATGATCCTCAGGAGGAAGTTTGGTCATTTCCTTTTCCAGGTTTACATCTTTGTGAACTGTGGAGGGATGACCTGCATGCTCACAGTCTTCAGCTGATGCTTCCATGCATTCTAATCAAGCAAACCACTCATCTCCATATCTTTGTTACAGAAAGCTATTTTGGGCAATTGATGCATTTCTGATACTATTTCAAGTTCGAAGCAAAGAAAGGTAAAGTTGTCTGTGTCCATGCCATGAAGGCATATAGGGGGAGTAGGCATGTAGCTCCACTCGTTCTTAACCTTGGCATTAGATGGAGCAGAGTGGTGAACTTCATGCCGCAGCTGCTTTACCACAGGAAAAGAACCCTGATACACATTGAGTATGAGACTGGATGGACCAGAGAGCCATTTCAGATGTTCTGGATAAGAGAAAAATACTCTTGCATCCTTTCTGCTTTCAAAGCATTGACTTGCCAGCCAGTAGCCCAGTTAATGTACCATGGCTTCATGGCTCTTCTTGAAGCAAAACTTGACACAACTGTGTTGTTCCTTCAGATTGGCCCTTCAGGAAATCACAGATCACACCATGCACAAAAATAAACAGTTACTGAGAAACAATGCATTGGTTTGTGGCTGCAAAATGCAGTATACTGACTTAGAAGGTAGTGATACAATGAAATTAATGGCAGGAAGCTGTGCTACTTGCCATTGTTGGTCCTGTTGGTGAGGTTGAGAACTTGAGATTATGCCTTCACGTATCATTTCTCTAAGAAAATGTCTATTGTATGATTGTTTCCAATATGGTGTTTCTGAATTTATTGTATATAGTGATTTTTTTAATGAAATTTTCTCTGGGATCGCATCTAGAAGCATTTTACTTTGCATTGGAAGGAACACCTGTTTGGCTGTTACTTTAATCATGAAATGTGGTTTCCAGAGGCATACATGAGCCACTAACTTTTCAAGCCATTTGAACAGCTGGATTAAATATGTGTGCATGATGTTGCTTTTCATCTATTCACTACTATGTGTTTCAGTCAATCACAGCTTCATTAATGTGACATAAAAATATATAAACCACTATGCATTTCAATATGCCTGCACAATCATCAGGCATGTGTGCAAAGTCTATTTTTTTTTTGCAGTGGGGAAAAAAGACGTATTCATTGTGGACGACTGTATGTTTGAAGTTATAAGGAACAAGTGTAACGTATGTCTAAATGCTAATACAGCTATGTAGAAACGAGGAGGCATGTGTAGTAATCTTATGCACTGTGTTGGATTAATAGAATTTTGATTATTTGATCTTTCCATGTGATCATATACATAACTGGTGTAATTTTTTTGCTCTATGATCGCTTCTGTCGAAGATCACGATCTCATATTGCGTGTTTTTATTTGTTGTACTTATAGAGTACATTAAATGGTTACAATTATAAATTTGTGGAGTCTACTCTTGATTGTGCGTATGTTGTTTTGCACGTTTCTCGTCCTTTACATTACCGTAAGGGCATAGCCCTCCAAGATCCTTGGAGGCTTTATGTACCGGATGATTCTTAGGCAATGCCGCGGTTCGTTCTCGGCACTCACTTGCGTGACGGTGACTATGTGTAAGTGTGGGAGTGTGCCGTTTGTTGCCTTGGAATGAGTGTGGCGTTGAAGGTACGCAGGATGAGACGCATTCAAGTGGATGTTACCTAAAGAGCTTCTTTCGTAGCGTGTTTCAGTGTTGTTTCCATCTGGTTCTTCGTGGGAAGTCCCAAATAGTCATCAGGAGTCGGTGTGCGATCGCTTTCGATGTAGAGTAAGACCGCACTGTGACGTGGTTTAGGCCGTAGATTCATGTCAGGGAATATTGGCCAGTCGCTGGGTATGTAACGCTTATCTGTATCGATGATGGCCGCTAAGCGTCTCCGGAACTGTTCCCATATTGGAGCAGTGCGTGAGCACGCCGTGAGGCGATGCTTTAATGTATCGGGATTACCGCAATTGTAACACCTGTCCGTCGGTCTCGTGGAGACGTTCCTGCGTGGGATCTACGTCGTACATGACTGTACCACACCGTACGTGCCTGAGCTGACAGGAACCACATGGAGGTTCGCAGTAGTGAGGAGTAGTGTATCGCATTTTGAACGTACATGTAAAAAGTTCAGTCGTCCATCCGACGAGGCCATTTATAGTGTTGATAGGGGAACACGGAATATTGATCTTTCCCAGATATACCACGGTGTCGTACTGTTCATCTGTCGAGTCACCTCGTCTGTGGTGGGCAAAATCAGCGCAATGTACAAGGTCTGTACGAATCGTATGCGATCGATTGTCACGTATCCTTCGAGGTTTGGGATCTCGTGGCAGCTGTCGTGGCGTGGTACGTTAACCTCGCTTACATATGGGATGTTCCATCACATTTTCAAAAGTTTTACACCGGCCTAGTGCGACGGTGCCAAGGCGGTCGACTTCAATTTTCTGACAGTTATTTTCGCTCCAGAAGCTGGGTCGCAGATGCGCAGTACGCATTCAAGTTTGGGTATATCCGTTTGGGATGTGAGTAAGGGTGTAACATCATCAGCTTACGCTATGGTCGGGGGTTGCCTCATTCCTACTTCAGCGCTAATGCCACAGAGTTCGCTGTCCAGTTCTAAGAGAGGTTTGATGAACAGGACATAAAGCATCATACTGAGGGGCATCCTTGTCGAGCAGGCCGTTTGAAAATGCCGGTGATATTTGTCCGTTGATGTGACTGCGAGAGTATGCATGCGTATAAAGGCCTTTAAGGAACTTTAGGTTGTTAGTGATACCATACGTGGTCTGAGAACAAAGATATGAGACTGGTTACAAAAAAATATTTATTGATCAGCTGCAATGTGGTCACCTTCAACGTACTTCCCTTGTGCCTGCGCACACTTTTCCGATGTTCCAGCCATTGTTTGTAGCATTCCTGGAACGCATCTTGTGGGATGTTTAAGGCCCGCGTTACAGCGCTTTGGATGTCTGCTGCTAATTCAAAATTGTGTCCTTTCACTGCTGATTTCACTTCTTGAGAAAAAGTCGCAAGGTGCGAGACCAGGTGGATGAGGAGGCTGCGTCTGCACCGTAATGCATTTGGATGTCCAAAACCACCCTACAGATTGCGCTGCATGCGCTACCGCATTGTCGCGATGAAGGATCCAAGCTTTCGCAAGGTTTGGACGATCCCGCATGACCCGCTTTCTCAGTCTCTCGAGAATTTCTGTGTAGTCATGTTGTTTGACTGTCCGGTAGGAACCCACTCTTCGTGAAAAATAGCCATGGAATCAAACACACAAGCATGCATTTCGCTTTTGACTTGGACATGCGTGCTGTCTTTGGCCTTGGTGATCCCTTTGAACGCCATTCCAAACTTTGACGTATGGTCTCTGGATCATACCGAAAAAGCCATCTCCCGTCACCAGTGATAACTCCGTTCAGTAACTGGGTCGACGTCCATTTGTTCCAACAGATCGACACAAACATGCGTGCATCCGATTGTTCTGTGAGATTCCTAGGAAGCATCTTGGCACAAATTTTTCTCATCCCAATTTTTCAGTCAGTATCGAACGGTTTCCCTATTCATGTTCGGTTCATCAGCATTAATTTTAACTATTAATCTTCCATCGGATCGAACAAGGTCCCTTAGCTGTGTTGTCATCTGTCCGTGCTGTTGATGGTCGTCCGCTGCGCTGCTCATCTTCACCAAGGGTTTTGCCTTCATAAAGAACTTCGTGCCAGCGAAAAGCGTGTGCTCTTGACATTCCGTCATCTCCAAAGGCCTGCTGAAGTTTTCCGTGTGCTGTGGCATTCTCACCGAGTTTAACACAAAAAAGTACTGCATACAGCTACGCGATGTGCCGTGCTTCCATTTTCACGATAGGGTTCAAAAACACGTCTTCAGGCGTCAGGCACCTACTCCACGCTGAGCATTGCAAGGCCGTGCCACTGTGAGTGGGGATGGAGAAGGATAAGGTCAAACATGGTCTGCGTTAGCAGGCTGCAGTATTCCAATACACCTAGGAGACAAATCTGTCTCATTACTTCATTGTTTGACGTCGGATTGCTGAAATACGTGATACAGGTAGTGGTGACTATCCGAAGCGAATGTGAAGTCGACGGTGAGATGCACACGCCTTGTTTTATGTGTTCGGTGTATGCTACGAGGGCTGTCAGGCTTGCTACTGCGGTGAGGATGTTGGTCCCTCTGGCATCACAATGTTGACCGGGATACATTATGTCCTGCAGATATCGGGTAGTCGGGTTGCTAGTACGCGGGTGTAGATCTTATATTTCGCATTGAGGAGTGTGAGTGGTCTGTGATCAGTGACAGCTCTTGGATGTTGTGTTTTCGGGATGCTGACTGACGTCCATAGTATTTGTGGCGGTGGCAAGATCTTTTGTTGTAGCATGACATTGTAGATGCTCAGTAAATCGGATTTGATTATGTCCCAGTTGTGGGGGGGCGCGGGGGGGGGGTAATTCATGGGTGTTGCCATCTGCGCTTGCGAATTCTTGTCGTGCCCCTCCACGTCCTGCGTTCCTTAGTTCTTGCGTTGTCACAGGGGAGTTAGTTGCTCATTTACTAATGGCGATTGGTGGTCTGGAATTCATTCTTCTACGGCGGTCAGGCATTCATTGTCAAAGGCACACGATAGTGCTCCTTAAAGTAAGCACAAATGTCTGTGTGAGACGCTAGAACGCTTCCGCCTGCAGTGTAAAAGGGGTATAGAGTAAGGTCGAGGATTTTCGGATAGGTCTGGTAATTCCGGATACCCCCGTCTAGACGCTACTGGTGCTACAATCTTGCAAAACACAGATGATCTAAGTTCCTGTATCACGCAATACCTGTTGTGACCTGTCGCCGTATTTTTAAAGTGAGTTGCTTCCAGTGTACAGCCACTATTCTGTGTTTTGAAGAAATCAAAATTTTTACAGGCAAGCAGAACTTCTTTAACTGTGCAGTTGTTATTACATTTGTCGCAGTTCAGCATACTGCGCTCGTGTGGGCTTGATTTTATATGACAGATGCACTGAGTGATACGGCTGGCATCAATGGGTTTTGTGTAAGAACGATTCACATTGTAGACGTCAGGTGACGTTAAGTGTCGGATGCCAGAGGACGGTAAGGTCGAACAGTACCCGACATTACCTGCCACATATCAATTGGTCTTTCTTTTGAAAAGTCACTGGTGTTGTTATAAATTCACCACCTTAAGATGGTTTAAGTAATTTCAGTAAGGTTGACGGACTGTCGTGTGCCTGTGTCGCGCACGTCTTGTATTTGCCCTATCTTCTACTGAAAGTATTTGAGGTGCTGCGCTGTATTGTGGGTGTCTTAGGGACTGCACAACAGGTCATAGATGCATTCGTAATAGAAGTTCTTCCACATTTTCTGGGCCGCGCCATGTCCCTTCGCTTGCGGAGGTAGACCATCGGATCTACCACTGTGCAGTATCGTCATATCTCCGCTGTCGTTGCCGCCATTGCTCCCTTTTTTCTTGGAAGCGAGCTCTGGCTGTATCTTCCAACAGTTGGGTGTTGAGTTTCCAATATCCACTTCTCAACGGGAGTGCAGCAGTCTCGATGTTGAGGGGCAGGAAGACCATCATGTGGTCAGTGGAAGACGTGACTTTAATTGCTGATCCGGGTTTGTTCATCTTTAGTTTTCGAGTAACGTAGAAACGGTCTAATCAGGTCGCGCTGGCGTTAGTATAGTGTGTGTATTGACCCATGTGCCATGGCGTTTGTCAATCTGGATTAGGGTGGCCAATGATTTGTTGGTCTGTGGGGCATTCGTGCTAAGTGAAAGGGTGCAGTTGAAATTCCCACCCATGACGTGATGTAACACTATACTAAATCATTGTTAAAGAACCGTTCTCATTCTGTCCGTATCGTTGACCCTGAAGGCAAGTAGGTGTTAAACCAATGTTGTGTGATTGTACTTGCACGCCATTCCCTTTCCGCTTGGTAGTTTTTCAACGTCTAGTTGGTAAGCTGTCTCGTATAACTTTGGCCGTCCCAGTTTTATTCGTTCCTACGTTATAAAGGACTGTTTAGTCCGATATGTCCTCGAGGTCCACCACTACAACTTCCTGTAGGAACAGATATCTATGTTACTGTTCCGTATGAATTGTTATAAATGCTGTTTGTTACCGAAATGCCCGCCATTTATGTTAAATGTCGCTAGAATATATCTATATAAAAATTCAGTAATGCAATGGTATGTGACGCTTGGAGTTCCATGGGCAGCCGCCAGATGGCAGGACAACTATGAGAACGTTGGAGTTCCACAGACCGCCAGAGACGTACATACAGAGAATCGTGTTTTCCGCGCGGTACGATATGATCCTGTAATGTGATTCAGCTTTTTTACGTATTTTGTATGGATCTCGGAAGAAACCGCGATTCTTTCCCCATACGGCATTAAATGATTGATTTTTAAAACGCTGTCGGAGTGTGTTTACTGCGTGGTACGGACTGAGCCTGTAATGTAATTCAGCTTTATTTGCGTGTTTTGTATGGATCTCGGAACAAACCGCAATTTTTTCCCATGCAGCATTAACGGATTGATTTTTAAATCCCAGTTTGGGTGTTTACTGCGCGGTACGGTCTGAGTCTGTAATATAATTCGCTTTATTTACGTGTTTTGTAGCGATCTCAGAATTGAGAGCACGTAGGGAACAAACTATGGAACTGTGGCAGAAATAGCATGGAAATTTCACTAGTGCAACACCACAGTGATGAAATATTATTTAAGCTGACTATGGGTGCGTACAGCCGACATCCCTACGCAAGTACCCATGGCACACATCATGCAAGTTCTCATTCACCTATCACAGTTGCGTTTGATCATCAAAATTGTGCATCTTCATCCAGTTCTTCACCATCTGTGTATAGCCCTTCTTCAAGTCAGGCACACGCAACTCAACATTCTGAGTCTGCACAGTTCTTACTGATTGACAACATGTGTTACTTTGAAAATGTGTATGTTAAGTAACTGTGCATGCTAGTAATTACTGTCTTTTCATACTGTACTAGTGTAAGCTTAAAAATAATCTTATTGTGTCTAGAAAATGAAACACTTCCAATAAAACTTAAAAAAATTGTAGTCACGTACCTTATCTTAAGTTTTAGTGCATTGATGAGATCTTCACACACTTCTGCAATAATTGTAGGTGTGGACTGTTCGGAGATCTTCAAGTTGTACATAAGACTACCAAAAGACTGGCCACTAGCTGAATATCTAAGCGTAACAGCTAATCAAATGGACAGAGGAATTGCTGCGCGATACTTTGTATCTGTTCGTGATATTTTGCAACCAATTATTTGTAGCTGTATTTCAAAATCAAAAGGTGTGATTCAGACAAAATTTCTGAAACCAGCCACACCTAGTTTCAAGTCTGCCAAAAGATTTTCTGCATACCACGTTCCTTGGTTGAGAAAGTGTCTAGTCCACCAACTTCTCCAATTTCTTTTTCGGCGTCTTTCATTTAAGAGAAATACATAGGCAGCACAAATTCCAGCCACACATTCACTCTATGTCATGATGTTTTGAACTGGCTGATCAGTGGACTATGTGGGTGTGAAACATTGTTTGTCGACTGTTTGCCGATGGTCCACAAACTGTTTGTAAAGAAATTTTTTCAAAGTTTGCAAACAATGTTTGCAGGTGTGTACATGCCCTAACAGCTTCTCTACCCCTCTGACAGTGCACACACATTATGAGAAAGATTCTCTGATGACTTAGACAAACCAAACCAATGCATGAAATATATACAGTAGTATTTACAGAACTTTTGCAGAGTTTGTAAATCTGAAGGTTGAAAGTTTATTAGTATAATTATCACCTTTTTATGATTTGTGTGGTTAGTTGATTGCACAAATGGCACTGGTATCTCTCACATGTAGCACTTGTGTGTCCACTGTAGTTTAGTTACTAGTAACAGGGAAGTAAATCACATCAACTTTGAATTCCTTCAATTGGTGTAAATTTGATGTCTAACTTTTGTGTGAAATTTTATCATAATCCATTCCAGGATCTCTCAACTTGAATCACAGGGACAGACAGACAGACAGACATACTGACAGGCAGGCAGGCAGACGTGGACACTTCTTATGCATATTTTTCAGAAACCAGACAATAAATGTTAAATTGCCACCTATAAAATCCACCTGCACATTCCAGAATTTATAAGGTTTATAGCTTTTCAGTGAGTATCTTGCCATGCTATTTTTCTCACAATCAGCTATGCATAGATGAAATTTGTTTACAGTGATTCAGTAGCTATTCATTTCACCCCCATTATCAGTGATTGTTGTGGTGATGGTCATTTGTATGGTCAAGGCTGTAAGAGAACACTTCCAGTATGTGTGTGACCCATCACATGTCACTGATGATGGAGATGACAATTTGTGAAATCCTGAAGACAGATTTCGTCTTTGTATGTTTGGGTGCCCAGAGAAACTTCATTGCATGTCAACTGTTTTGTCACTGTTTTGTAAGTGCCAATTTAGCTGTGATTTCCATCCTTTGTCATTTATTTTCAGTGTAAGGAGGTAATATTTTCTATGTTCAGAACTTCAATCTGAAGCCAAGTTACAAGTTTGTGGTTTCTAAATTCAAGTTACTCCACAGTTCAGCAGGTTATCCCTATGTTTATCTGCTGTAATAGACATGTGTATTGTCAGAAGTGTCACCATTTTCTTTACTGGAGTATAAAATTTGGGTTACTTGTGTGCATTCTCCAAGAATGTGACCATTCCGTCTTATGCTGTATATTCTAAATACACTGTTCTGGGCCTGTCTTCTGAGGTTCTTTCATTAGGAGTACTGTTTTGTCCCTGATGCTTGCAAAATTTTATTGGTCCTGTACTGATATATAATGTTGGTTGAAACTTCAGTAAATTTCGAGTACACAGATCTGTTGTGTTGAAGGTTTTGTACATGACAAGGTTTGTAGTACCTGATTTCTTAAGTTGTGATTTATAAAACTTTTTTTTTTGCCATTTATGTTTTTTTGCTGTATAAGGCTGTGTAATGTACTACAGTCTGCATGTTTAAAGTTTGGTAGTAAATAGTAGTGTATCTTGTAAAGTGCAGGACATGTTTTTTCACAGTTATTTCAGGTTTTATCTGTGGGGGTAATTTTCCTATTTACTACACAATGTCTGAAGTCATTGCATATTTTTTAATGATTGACTGTGAGGCAGATTCTGTACAGTTTCAATGTTTGTAGTAATTTTGAATCAGAACTTTTTACCCTTAACTCCACTCCGTTTATGTTCTTGCTTTGTTGAATATTTGTTGTATTTTTGCCCATAGTATTAACGTTACATTGTTTTGGGCATGTGATTCCCTCATACTTGCCCATAGCTATGTTTTGTTGCATTTATGGCAGTGGTATTTGAATTTAGTACATTGCACCATCCTTTTATGTTTAGTTTTACCTATTTATTTGTGATTTATTTAGTGGAATGTAGGATCAAATGTTAGGATGATTAGTAAGTATTGAATTGGAAGGGATGTGGAAGGAAGTGTCCATAGCCTAATCTGATGCGTAAGATATATGAGGAAAAATTTGTCAGACATAAAATATGTGTTTCCTTGTGCTGTGAAAGTTTTGTTAGAAAAGTTGACAATACAAAAATAAATGTAAAATGATTTTCATTTCGTTAACCATCACCAGCTTGAGACAGTCACTTTTAACAGGTCTGTAACAGTAATTTATTTTGAAGAGAAGTATTGATTGTAGCATGCTGGTACACACATAGGCAGGGTATGTGAAAAGTATGCCTTACACGAAGTACATCCAGGCACTTTGTAGGCTTCGCAAGCATCTAGTGAGAAATACCTTTTTATTATCCTAACGTAAGTAATTCCGACCATGTCTCTTGGTATTGTGCAGTTGTGCCTTCTGTCTTTCTTTCTGGAGACACAGTGAGCAGTGTGAATTGTCTGAATTTCAGTGCTCTATTTCAGGGACAGATTGTTGTGAAAGTCACTTGTTCATGATTGATTTACTAAAATAAGAATTACGGTAGTTGAGAATTACTGCCATAGCCCGTGCTTCAGAACATTGCATGCTGTAACATTGTCCTTTGAAAGGAGAGCAACTAAGATGTGGCAGTCTGGCTTGGACTACACAGTGCCTGACAATGTCTCACCTTAATTACTGACATGTTAGAATAGTAAAAAAGGAATTGAGGCTTGTGGAGATTTTTTGTAGGCATCTGTAGACCACAGTAAGTAGGTTACTTTAAAATGAAGCGAGGGAAAACTAGATGCATCTTCATGACTGTGGTAGAAAAGCTTAATGTATGGAAGGGAGTTAATCAGTACTTGAAGAATATGAAAATACAAATATTTCGAAGTAGAGATGAAAATCGAAACTGTCTTTAGGATGAACTGAGATCATATTAAATTCAGAGAATACTATTATCCAGTAACCTGTGGATTGTTTTGTTTTTATGTCTCCTGTGTAAGAATCAAAATATTGAAATATAGAGAATTGCAATATTTTTAAGGTGTTTGAAACTAGGTTATTTTTCCTCAAGGGAAGGCATGTATTCGTGTGAGAATACGGTTTTAGGGAGAGTGTTTGGACCTATGAAACAGTATTATATAATGAGAGAATTCATAATTTTACTCTTTAACTAATGTTAGGTATGTGTGGGCAATAGGTTTGATAAGAGCGCCATAGACATGTAACATACATACCCATGTTAATCAGGACATGTGAAGAAAATATTTTAAGACCTACTTTTAGATTCGAGGATAGCATTGAGAGGGATCTTAATAAATACGGCATTAGTTTTCGGAGTTGGTTGAAGGGACTGAGGAGATTATGGCGTAAAAGTGACAATACTTGACTCAATGTATTATATATGTCTCTTGCTGTAATACAGTATCACTCAGTGACAAAATGTTTCGGCACGATGCTGATTAATACTCTAGCGTGTGGTGAAATATGTTCATAATTTCGCTGTATATTTCGCAATACTTATTGATGATTTTGTTTTAAAACCCTCAGAGGTCTTCCACGGACATTGTATATAATACTGTCTGTGCGATGTAAGTTATGTAGGGCCTATATGAATGAGTTTAAATCTTTATTCGCTTTGTCTGTCCGTCCAAAGTCCTGCACTTCACGGAAATGAGTAGCGGAACTTCAGGTATCCTACATTCCTCTATATGCGCAACTGACCTTCGTGTTTTCCAACATTACACTCCCACAATGTTAGCTGTAATGTCACAGCCGTGAATTCTACTGCTTGCTCCCTACTTGTAGCGTCCCTGTGCAGTATTAAGTCGCTGTCTCCAGCTGACTGGTTCAACAACAGCCACTCGCCACTAAGCAGCAGTTACCATGTACTTGCGGGAGATAGAACACCCAAGCCTTTTATTTTGCACAGGGTAGCATGGCGTAGATGTTGGGCAGCCTGGTGCTACATGTCCATTACCTTATCTATAATCTGCCACCACTGTATGAATTTAGTCAAGTTCTCTTTGGGTTTCTCATCCCTTTGTGCGTATGTGTAACCATCTCCAGTCCGGACCGACAAATTAAACACAACATGTTCCTTTAGGTGCTGCAGACAGTCAACGCCTCTGATATGTCCGACTTATCATCTCAATCTTCAAGCGTGGAAGGGGTGAGGTGTCATTCCTTTTAGTCATAAAAGGAAATTTACGCATAGAGACGCATTCTAACTGTACGCTGTATGCTATAATATAATGTAATATATAAATAGTAATTTGGAGGGGGGTGAACACACACTCGGTGTAATCTGGTTCCAGGCAACAAATACGTGGTGTGATAAAATAGTTTTGGAACTGACCGCGAGGTGACCCTACGGCTGCCAGCTCGAACTTCTACCGCTAGATGCAAGTAGGGTAGAGTTTGTTGAGGCTTGCAGTTAAGGCTGTAGCACCCGTGATTAGTGTCTTTTTTAAGTACAAGTGTGTGTTGTTCCAGTTGACATTTTGGCATACCTAGAAAATGACAGACTTGAAAGAACAGCGTGCGAAAACTTACTTGTTTTAAAGAGCAAAACTAGCTGACGTGTCAGTGAATGCAGTCCTTCCGGATCACAATAGTTGTGTGCTATGGCGTGCTCTGATAATGTCGTGGTCGTGTGAAAGTGGCAGCTCCGACAAGGTTACATACCAGTTATTGCTGTGTGTTATGACCAACTGTAACTGCTTTATAACCTGTGACCCATCTACGGTTCGGATATTTTAAAACGAAACTTCATGTAAGATGGTAGTAACCGTGTAGATGTGTAATGTTTCAGTTTGAATTAGTATGGAATCATTTTCCTGCTATTTGGCTGGATGAGATACCTGGGGTTCCTGAATTCATGTCTGTAAATCAGTCGCGGTTTTGAACAAGAGTGCATGTAACTTATGTCCAGTCAGATCACCATGTATTCAGTCACATGGGAAGTGCTGAAAGTTACGTGTAGGGTGTACTGAGACGATACAATCAATTGCCATGCATTTCGAGGGGGGGGGGGGATGGTTTAAGTAATGACAGAAAACGTTAGTCTGTTAAATGAGGTAGGCGTGAAACATGTATTAAGTATTAATACTTAAATGCCGAAAATCGTTTCGTGCAAAGAAAGTGGAATATTCGAGACACGCGTGAAAGATAATTTGCTTGTAATTTGAATCTGTATTAAAAGTAAGGCGTCTGTTGACGTTTTATATCCAATTCCATGGAACAGTGAGCTGCTTGAGAAGCTAATAAACAGTTACTGAACTAATTGAGATATAACCTACACTTTTTGGAACCCGGAAGTTTTTTACCGCGTTCACAAGAGCCGTCCGCATGTCCCAGCCCTGAGCCTTATGAATCCATTCGACTCCCTCATGTCCTGTTGCTGTAAGGTTCATTTTAGTAATTTCTTTCTAGCTATGTCTAATTCTTGATGGGGTGTCTTTCCTTTTGTATTTCCTTGCGACAATCATGTGTGCATGTCTCTTCTACCTGTACGTTCCAAATGCCCCACTTATTTCATCCCCCATGATTTGATCACTTTAAGATTTGTTGAAGAATGAAAGTCATGTAGCTTTTCGTTATGCAGTTTTCTCCACCCTCCTGTTACTTCTTCCACTTAAGCCCAAGTATCTTCCTCAGCACCCTGTCCTCGACGGCCCTCAACCTGTGGTCTTCACTCAGTGTGAGAGGCAAAGTTACACAGCAATACAGATGCGGCTGTTAAAGAAATCCATATCAGAAACAGGCGGCTGCATTCTGTTACGGTTTCTGGGATACAGTAATTTTCATTCTTACGTGTCCGACACATTGCCTACGTGAATATGGGGTATCGTAATGTACAGCTTTATTTATACTGGCTACTGCACATAACTTTTTATGCTCGTACTGTATCCCCTACATGTTTCGGCTGTTACTTCCAACCATCATCAGAGAGCTAACATCTACAAATCTACGCAGAATGCAGTTTTATCCTTGAATGGCAGGACATACACCCTTTTCATTCGGAGTGTATATCCTGCCGTTCAAGAATAAAACTTCATTCTGCATAAATTTATAGATGTTAGCTCCCTGATGATGGCTGGAAGTAACAGCCGAAACATGTAGGGGATACAGTACGAGCATAAACAGTTACGTGCAGTAGTCGGTATAAATAAATCTGTACATTGTGAAAAAACTGCACGGAATATGTATACTATTAAGTATGTGGTCTATCGCATTAATCCACCATGGAATATAGGAGTACCAAGTACTGTATAACTAACTTTTGTGGAATTATATTTGAGCTTTCTTCTTTTCACAGAGCCTTGTAATTTTGTACCGGTAGGCCTATATATTCATGCTGGTTTCTCTTTTAATTGCAGCGAGATTGCTATGTTAAATGCGAATAAAACAAAGTCGTGATAAATTGGTTTGTAATTTTGCCACGCCCTAGTTACGTTGCTAAGGTACTGAGAAGAAAAGAGATGCTTATGATCGATTGTAAATCCACCACCAAGATTTAGAGGAGACATCTCTCACGCGAAAAACAAAATCCAGTCGAGATCGATCGTAAATATTTTGCTAACGAGTGGATGTGTTTTGAAAGGCACGTTAATAATCTTGGTATATTTATTTTCTTCTTTATGTTATATACAAATTTAAAATCTAGGGGTAATAAGAGAGCAGGTCGTTTAGAAATTCCTAATTGAGGGAAGTGATTTACCTTATAATTATGCCACACGCGTTTACTTTGCTAAGATACGGGGAAAGCAGAAGAATGTGGTGATCAGTTGTAAATTCGTTGCGAAGGTACGGAGTCAACTCCACGGGGGAAAAAAGGAGGTTGTGATGAATTGTTAATCCATTATCAAGGTACTGGAAGTCTTGTAGCGCATGTTGTGTAAAACTTTGGAAGTCACGTTAAAGAAATCAATCGCATTTTCGTTTTTTATTATTCAGGAATTTTAAAGTTAGGGACAACAAGAGAGCAAATTGTTTCGAAATTTCTGCTGTTGATTGAATATCATAGTTGTTTCGAACTTCTTAATTTGTATAAGTGCTTCATATCTACAAAGTGTTTAAAATATTTCAAAGGTGGTAATGGATCCCGGTAATGGTGGAGAAAGGCCCAGCCGTAGTCAGCCTAATTCCAACACTGAAGGTCAGCATAGAAGTGATAATGTATCGTCTCTTCACCGCAGTACATCTCAAAACCAAGATATATTGAGACGTGCCCGTAATGCTGAACGTAAGAGACGCTCTCGCCAATCACAGCAAGCGAATGAAACTCTTCAGGAGGCAGCTGAAAGACGTGAACGGCATGCCGAAGAAGTGAGGAAATGGTACCAATTACGGCAAGCAAATGAAACGCCCCACGAGGCAGCTTCACGACGTGCACGGCATGCTGAAATCATGAGGCAACGTCGGCAATCTCAGCGATCAAGTGAAACGCCTCAGGCGGCAGCTTTACGACGTGCACAGCATGCTGAAGAAGTGAGGCGATGGCGCCAATCACGGCAAGAGGGTGAAACACCCGAAGTGGCAGCTTTACGACGCGCCCGGAATGCTGAAGGAGTGAGGCGATGGCGTCGATCACAGCGAGCAAATGAAACGCCTAAAGTGGCAGCCTTACGACGCGCACAGCATGCAGAGCTCATGAGACAATGGCGCCAATCTCAGCGAGCGAGTGAAGCACCTGAAGACGCAGCTTTACGTCATGCACAGCAGACTGCTCAAGTACGTAGGTCACATGCAGCACGTCGTCCCCTTGTTCCCAGTAATGACACGTTCGTCTTGAATCGAGAAATGCCTGATGAAAGACGCGGTGGATTAGCGCGTTAGTATTGTGTTAGCTCTGTTTTACGAGGCCTGATCAAAAACTATCCGGACTGATTATAACACAACCATCTCGTACACCTTACTGAAGTGCAACGTAACAACCTCTATAAAACCCCCGATATGTTTCGGTGTAACATCACACCACCTTTAGCGGAGACACACAGAAGACTTAAAAAGACATTTAAAAATACAGAAGGCTAGTCTGTATACAGTTCGTTGCACATAAACACTTAAAAGTATGTATTTTTAAGTGTTCTGTGTGTCTCGCCTGGAGATGGTGTGATGTTACACCGAAACATGTCGGCAGTTGTGTAGAGTTTGTTACATTGTACTTCGATATAATGTACGAGTTGGTGGTGGTACGTGTGCTATAACAAGTACGTACACAGTGTGGGTAATTTTAAATTTATCGGGACTGAGTTCATTTCTGTAGCACCTTATGTCGCAATGCGACAGGACTTTCTGAACGTGTCTGTACGTGTTCTTGCATGTCCTCAGTCGGCACGACCTGATGTATTTTTCCCAGGAAGAAATATCTTTCGTCGTATTCGTGATGTCCGAGGGTACAAAACAACGCATGTGTACCAAATTTTGCGCAAAACTCGATACAACGGGAACTGAAACTTATGAAATTCCCTTCGAGAAGAGGCTGTGAACCGTACTCAAGTTTTTGAGTGGTTCCGCTGCTTTATATTTCGGCACACCGTCAGTAGAAAGTGACAAGCTTTGTGGACGTCCATCGTGTAGCACAAATGATGAAGTGATAGCGAAAGTGCGTGATTTGGTGACAACAGATCAACGATTCACCATTAAGGAAGTAGCAATTCATTGGAAATTTCTCTTGGCTAATGCTTGGCCATTTTAACTAGAAGTTTGGACACGAGACGTCTGTCAATGAAGTTCGTCCTACGGCTGCTGACAGCTGAGCAAAAGGAGCGCAACCTGTCTGTAGCTTCTGATTTGCTCGAATGTGCAAAAGCACACAAAAATTTCATGAAAGACATTGTTACTCTTTTTCCAAATTGAGACAACCTTGAAAAGTAAACGATTTGAAGACATAATGGAACTTCTAGAAATACTTAAAACAGAGTATGGGAGGTGCTTCCAGAAGTGGAAAAGCCGCTGTACTAAGTGTACCCACGCAGAAGGACCATACTTCCAACAAGATTATTTCGCAATCAAGATAAGCTTAGTATTGTTAGCTTCACAGCATCAGCCCGGATACTTTTGTATCAGACCTCGTATGATGGTGTCATTTGTTATTGAATAGTGTGTCATTTCTAACAGAAACTGCTCCTTTAATGTGGATAATTTTGGTGCATCTGTTTTATATACGGTATTCGTTTGCGAATATTTTGTGTTGGCTGTCAAGGATGTGTAATTTCTGTCTGCTCCATTTGATGATCCTGTACTGTAAACGTTTTACACTTCATTTGTTTTTATAAGAATGGAGTGGTTAATTTCGTTGTAAGTCATATTGAAGTTATATTTATATTTGCTCTAAACTTTGCTCAGAAATAGCAGATAGACTATGTTTGATCATCATAAATTGCCATTGACTTCATGAACAAGTTAAAAGTAGTCAACATTTTGCCCAATTGGTCGTTTATACACACATTTGCTATGCCATTACGTGGTGCTACCGACATGGGTGCTGTTTCTCGGAATGTGCTCACCATTTGTCGCATTGTGTTCCTGTGGCGGAATTAATTGTTCTGGAACTCCTTAGAAAATCGGGCCTTCACTTATATTGTGCACTGTCATTTATGAAAAATGCTCAGGCAGAAGGACGTATTCTCCTAGCGATAATATTGTTATCGGTGACTGACTTAGGGTGCACCGTGCACACAACTGATAACAGTCGCACACAGTGCGCAGGTGTTCTGCTCACGCTTTGCATGCTGCCAGTATTTCCACTTTTTGTACTGCATCTGCACATTCTGACAGTTTTGCAAAAGTCCTACCTTACTACGTATCCACCGTGATATTAGCAGCAACTCCACAGTCACTTTTGGAATGCTCTGTGTTTTGCTTGATAAAACACGGCAGAATGTCTTGTCATTCTGTTTAATTGGATTGTTGTTGTTGATGGAATATGATAAATGTTTTAAAGTATCTACTTTCGGTAAGTGCACCATTTCCAGAAAGTGGTTCAATTGTAATTTTATTAACATTTTTCAAAGGTGTTAATAATGAGTCCTGGTAATGATGGAGAAAGGTTCAACTGGAAACATCTTAATCTCCAAAGTGAACGTCAGTTGAAAAGTGATTATACATCGCCAGTTCAGCTCAGTGGATATCAAAATCAAGTGTTACTGCGACGTGCCCGAAATGCTGAACGAAAGAGACGCTCTCGCCAAGCACGGAAAGCAAAGGAAACGCTTGAAGAAGCAGCTGCACGACGTGCACAGCATGCTGAACAAGTGAGGCGATGGCGCCAATCCAGGCTAGCAAATGAAACGCCTCAAGTGGCAGCGTCACGACGCGCACAGCATGCAGAAGTTATGAGACAGTGGCGCCAATCACAGCGAGCGAGTGAAACACCTGAAGAGGCAGCTTCACGCCGTGCACAACAGACAGCACAGGTACGTAGGTCACGTGCATCACGTCGTCCCCTTATTCCTAATCACGACTCATTCATCATGAATGAAGAAATACCTGATGAAAGACGGAGTGGATTAGCGTGCTAACATTGTATTAATCCTGTCACATGACGGGTCCATTTCTCATTAAAAATTAGTTTTATTTTTCTAATCTGAACTGCTGCTTTAAGATAGCGAAGTACTGTGCATGTATTTTGTTTGTTATACATTTGCAAGTATATTGTATTAGTTATCAGCTATTATGTACATGTAATTTCACTGTGACACATTTGCTGATCGTGTAATGTAAATATTGAACGTGTTATTTATTTATATTACAGCGGAGTGATTAATGTACTTGCAAGTCTTATTCAAAGTATATCTTCCCTTATGCTATGGCCAGGACTGGCAATTAGTCTGCCCGTCAGAAATAAGCGTACATTTCATGAACAACTAAAAAGTAATCAGCACTTCATACTTGAACATTTTAAGATTTTTATAATCAAGTGCCCCATTTATAAGAGACCTGTCAGAGTGTAACAGTTTCCTTAATGTTTGTGTTGTAGGGAAAGGAAATAATTAGCCACTAAAAACATATGCATTAAAAATAGGGTTGCCCTAAATGAAGAGTAATAATCAATTTCCTTTTTTATGTTATTCATACCTTGCATAGTCCTATAATTAATACATTAACCAACTTACGTACTTAATAGAATGCATTCAAAAGTAAGCATAAAACTCCACCGTGCACCTTATATAGACATCTAATAAAGGTTGGTGTACGAATTGCCTCGAAAACTTTTATATTCAACAGTGTTAACTTCAAAGATCCTTAATAACGGAACAAAATGTAGGAGAAATAAATACTTTATTTGCTGTCATCCATGACTCCAACTCTTAATGTGCAGGCGCACAGATACTACACTTCCACAGAACAACGCTACGGGGCACTCATTCTGTATACCACACCGCCTGACACGATACACATCACACATTCTGTAGCGGGTATGTACTCTGAGATATACACTCGCCAATTATACAACACAAATTCAGATTCATTTCTCTATTAGCATATAACCTTTCATCCAAATTTCATAATGATAATGTATGTACAGGACAAGATATCTTTAAATCATAAAAGACCGAGAAAGATGTTTGTATGCATGCTTCATATAGAATGTAAACAACTGAAAACTTCTGCCTGGAACATCTCACTTCAAAAAAAATTAAATTTACAATATTGTGATTCTATGATTATTAACGCTGTGCATTTTGAATTTTAATATTTCCGTCATTTTAATGAAGGCGACACAATGCCTACATAAGCGTGCTGGCCTTGTATTTCTTTGTTCAGATAACTCCCTGATTATGACACGTCGGTGCCAAAACATGTAGGAGTTTTATACTTACTTTTGAATGTGTTTTGTTAAGTGCAGACGCTGATTAATGTTTTAATTAAAAATAATTCATTTTATATTTCTTAGCTGTAACTTGTGTCTCTAAGTTGACTCAGAAGGTCACAGTTTAAACTTTCGCCTCCATGAAAACTTCAAATCCCTTTTAACACTGTATGACAAAGTGAACATCCGTTTCTCTTTAAAGATGAGTGGGCGAGCTGAATAATTTGAATGTGCTGAATTTCGGCCTGACCTTGAAAATCTAACTGACGTTTTGAAGAAAGAGAATCAGAACTTTCAAAGATGATAGCATATAACAAGCTGTAAGACAGCTGGCTGGATATGATGTGTTATGTCTGTGATCAACAATTCCAGTATTATGTGGTGGACGTAATTCCGAGGTTTTGATGCAATCTAGCTCGGTAGATAGGCGCAATAATTTTTATATTCGCCGCTAAGACCACCTGAAATCTTTCAATGTAATTAGTGATTATTACCAGGTAGTACTCTTTAATACCTGTATTTCTGTTTTAGTAATAAGGAATGTGTTTTTGAGACATTGTTTTTAGGAGTTGTAGTTAATAATAATTTTCAGGATGATCAATTGATTGGCAAAGTAAATTGAACATTCAGAGTGGCTGTGAGGCCCACCGAGACAGCTGTTCAGTGGGTACCAGGGATGCTTTCTTCGGGGGTAAAACATCTGCAGTGCTGCCCTGACCACCTACCTGAAAACCAATGTTGCAGTGATGTCATTTCGGGAATAAGTCGCTTGACTTGGCGACAAAAAATAGTATTTTCTGTTAACAAGGTTTCTGGTGTTCAGACAAAGTAGGGACAGGCTTAGGCATCTCAGTGCTGAAGTGTAATAGGTAAGAGCACTGGTTCCAGAATGCAGCTTTTCTGGAGCTGTGGGGCCTGGCAGTGAAATGTCTCAACCTTCCGTATGTGAATGTGGAAGTTCAACTAAAATTCAAGCAATTAAGCACTGTGAAATCAGTTTTAAAGGTTGTTCATTCCGTGCATTGTTATGAAGAGTTGTAGTCTACTTAGTAGACCAACCGTTATTGTGTGTTGGTGCCGGCACCAACACACTACACACAACACTACGCCACAGGGACCATATCCGCTTTGGACCGACACGTGTAATGCCATATTACTAGGGTTCACCAATCTACGACGTAGCTCTAATTGTAATCTGTCATTCACCTGTAAGAGACATTTTAAACATGTTTCAGGCCTTTATCTATAGGAACTAAATTACTGTAAGTTTTATATGATGATTTCACCAACGCTGCATACTGAATGTGAAACCATAAATAAGTGGCTTGTCTACTGACAGTTGGTTTTAAACTTGTCATTATGTGCTCTCTGAAGATGGTGTTTTGAACGCCGAAACAAGTCGGAGCGATATGCTTAATACACGTGAACAATTGTGCATTTACTTAGTCTAATAAATTGACTACTATGAAATCAAACTGGGCAGTCGAATGCTTAGCGACACTGTCAAGACAGTAGTCACGATGAGGAATGGGGGTCTTCGTCTGGTGTTACACGTTTGAACCACAAAGTCATTCGTGGACCTCCTTGGTACTGTGCCCACCTACGTCAAGAACAGTCGGAATTCCGAAAGTGGAGCTACAGACTTCTATTAAATATTTTAGACCATGGACTTCCGTAAAACATTTTAGACCTTCAGTGTTTTGCGCGTGTAACTTACTGTTTTAGTTTTATTTTACTACTTACAGAATATTTTAGCCTGTAGGCAATATACTATTAAGAATAGCGACTTTTTTTTTAAATGGCGACCTTATTGGATCTTGTTAGCGACTCGCGACAAGCAGTTGGCAATAATGTGGTGCTGAAGTTAAGAATGTATTGAGCTATAAACTCACTACCCCCATGTGCAAGCATGACATGCACAGGTGCAATTCACTTTTACAAAGCAAATGGAGGGGAATTTTGGTTTTATTGTGTGTGTGTGTGTGTGTGTGTGTGTGTGTATGAAAATTATCAACTGCATAAACTTAATGGTAAAAGTCACTGGATTCCAGCCTCTTAGTCTGCAAGCCTGTTCTACATGGTATTTTCATTGTAAGGAAGTGCTTATGGGTGAATATTAAGAATATATATGCACTGAAATATTTCGTATTCTTATTTTAATCGTTCTTTTATGTGCATGTGGTAGGAAGGGTAAGGATATCCCCATTCCTTCACAGTTCGTTGCATTTATCTTATTACTGTATATTTGGAATGGAAGCAGCATGACCTTTGTCTTCCGGATATCCTAAGTTTCTGACGGCACGCCTCTGAGCCAGTGATGCAATCGAGCAGAAATGATCTTGCGTGTATACAGATGTACAAACCATGTTCTCCAGCGCTAAATATGCTTATACTAATAATGCAACTGAGGAGTTGCATGCAATTTCGCAAATTAACTGACAGTACTTACATAATCCAACGGAATGAAAGAGGCAGTTTAGGTCTAGCAGCAATGCCTTTTATTTTATTTGTGGATGAGTCTGGTTTGAGTGTTCCAGATCCTGGTTATCTTGATTATTTTATTAGGCTTTCTTAGTCTCTCCAAACAATTGAAATAGTGCCTTCAAGTAAGTCATGACTTGTCTCCTCCATGTCATTTTTGACACATCACTTGTCCAACCATTTGATGCTTTTTTTTTNTTAGCCTACAAGCTCCCATATCTACGGTCTTGTGTGTACAAGCCTTTATCCTACACGCTCCCATATCTACGGTCTTGTGTGTACAAGCCTTTATCCTACAGGCTCCCATATCTACGGTCTTGTGTGTACAAGCCTTTATCCTACACTCTCCCATATCTACGGTTTTGTGTGTACAGGCCTTTATCCTACAAGCTCCCATATCAACGGTCTTGTGTGTACAAGCCTTTATCCTGCACTCTACCATATCTACGGTCTTGTGTGTACAGGCCTTTATCCTACAAGCTCCCATATCTACGGTCTTGTTTGTACAGGCCTTTATCGTACAAGCTTCCATATCTACGAGTCTTTTCAAGTCACAGGGCTGCTATCTGTGTACAGCTACAATTTTAAGCTATAAACTTCATATATTTAATAACATGTTTGTTTATAACTTGATATAGCATGTTATTAGTTTGTGTAACAAGACTGAGATCTCATGGTGAGTAATGATAATTAGGTTGTATATTTTACCATTTTGTATCTTACATACAGCCTAGTGATGGCTTGATCATAAGCCGAAACGTCTGCATGTACCTGATTTACGGGCCTTTAAATATATAGTTGCGTTTGACGTTGATAAATTGGTTTTTTGATGAAGCTCTGGCGTTACGTATGTTAGACTGACCTTTATTGTGGTTTGACGTTTTTATCAATGGCATAAAGTGAAGTGAAGTGAAGGTCTTGTGTGAAATGTGTTTATCATCATAAAGATGTATAGTTACATAATTCGGATGTGAGTTACTGTATTGTGTGTTGTCTTATTGTTTTGTATATCTGTCTCATTGTTTCGTTTACCTAAATTATTTGCTTTATGTCTCTCGTTATGTTAAAATACTCGTTTTATGTTGTTTTTATTCTTTTTATGATAGTTTTATTCTTTATATGTTTTGCTGTCTACTTTGTGTGTTCTGTGTTTTTGTATTGTTTTGTGTATTGTTTCTCATTATGTATATAGTTTTTTCTTTTCTATTTGTGTATAGTGTATGGACCACTGCCACCGGGTGGAAACCCAGTTGCAGTTAATAAATATATCAGAGCAGATGATACAGTTTCTGTAAAAACACACAATCATATATTTTAACATAGTCCTACTTTTACTTACATATAGGAATATAAAATTCGGTGTGTATACAGGTAAAGAGTATACCTATAAATTACGTACGAAATATTCTATGTAACTCAGAAATTACAAAACATTCCGTCGGGCTGAAGCTTTGAGGTGATTTGTGACCGATAAATTAAAAAACTGAATTAAGCTATACATAACTTTTTGAAAGAAGTGTAACAGCATACCGTAAAAACAGTAATAATATCTGTGAACAACAACAACGACAACAACAACCACGACCACGACGACGACCTCGACGACAGCAGCAGCAGCAGCAGCAGCAGCAACAACAACAACAACAAGTGTAACCCCACTGGACTGTATGGTGTGACCTGTGAATAGTCGAGAATGCAAAGATCCGAACGCGCCTTAATGTTCCTACGCACATTTCCTGTCTCTTTCCAGATCGTAATAAATCTGTGTCTGCACATGAACAGTCCAGAATTTCGCTCTTCCAAACTGTAACACATCAGTGACTTAATAAAAGTCTCGGGAATTTCGCATTTCCAAATTGTAGTACACAACAACGCGCACAGAGACATGCGGAAGTTTTTTTAGTGTCCTGGTACAGGTTCGAGACCTCGGAAATTAACATTAATTAACATTATTAACGTTATCATAGTGATTAGTTATTAAACAAGTACAGAGCCTGACGCTTAAGGCAGTTGATTATAGTCACACATTCTTATAATATGTACATAACTATCTTTCGTCATTACTGGTGCAGATAAACTCGTTCATAGAATATGCAATGTTGTGTGTGTGTTTCCATATCGATATTTGAGGGTTTTGTATTCGTATCAATTCATTTTACCATTTAGAGCTTTTTAAATGATCTCATTTCACAAGTACATGTAGTGTGTAGTCATGTAGGCCTGTATTACACAAATCTAATGGTTTTTTTATACAGTTCTTTCTTCATAATATCCAACGAAGACGTCTCTTCAAGTTTTCTGTAACGGAAAGCGTTCAGTTTCTCAGGACTTTGAACGTCAGAATAAGGTCAAGACGCCCAAAAATTGCGTGGTATGCCCTCACACTGATTCGACCACTTCCCTCTACATGGTATGAACGTATTATATCATTGCCTCTCACAACGTACATGTAAATAGCGAGTCAATCAGACATTGAATTTCAGATTTTATGTAGCTGAGTGATTTATTAACTGAAACGTTCGAATAACTCTAATTGCATTTTTGGATTTGTTATCAGTCGGGCACATTCCAGATGTATGCAGTCAGCTGTAACATCACCTCACACCCTAGCACACCCATCTTCCTTGTTTTGGGGCATTAAACGTGATATTATGATGAAACATTTTCTGGTCATATATAAAGTGGTGTAAATTGATAACAGGGAGGAATTATCAAAGCTACACCGACACAAAACTGTTGTCATTTTATTTTGAATTTCATTTTTTGGTTAATAAAACAATTCATTTGCAGGTAAAGCGTAGCATGTAGTCTAACTAGTATGTTTCACCTTATTGCAGCCGTACACTTTTTATATATCATGATGCTCAATTTGTTTGATATGTGTGCATATTTTTGTGAATATATATCGCACTGTTCCTTCTCTACCTTGCCTATGAAATTACAGTAACCGTTCTAATTAGCCGAAAACACTGGTTTCCTCTATATACTCATGCACACCGTACTTATCCAGTGTCTGTTAATTCCTACTTCATACCTTGGACTTAACAGAGGACATCTAAAATATTATTGCACGTAGGCCTAATCCGTACTGTCACGATGTGCCGAATATGGGACTTTGAGTAATGCGACACAATCTCTGGGCACGGTTAGAAACTTTGTTGTGTAAAGGACTTGAAGGGAATATGGACATAGCTGTAAATGTGGCCACTGCTCTAAATATGGCAATTGCTGTAAATATGGTTAGTACTCCAAATATGGCCAGTGCTGTAAATATGGCAATTGCTGTAAAATATGGTTAGTACTCTAAATATGGCCAGTGCTGTAAATGTGGCCTGTATTGTAAATATGGTCAGTGCTGTAAATATGGTCAGTGCTGTAAATATGGCAATTGCTGTAAGATACGGTTATTACTCTAAATATGGCCAGTGCTGTAATTAAGGCAATTGCTGAAAAATATGGTTAGTACTCTAAATATGGCCAGTACTGTAAATATGGCCTGTACTGTAAATATGGTCAGTGCTGTAATTAAGGCAATTGCTGTAAAATATGGTTAGTACTCTAAATATGGCCAGTGCTGTAAATGTGGCCTGTACTGTAAATATGGTCAGTGCTGTAAATATGGCAATTGCTGTAAGATACGGTTATTACTCTAAATATGGTCAGTGCTGTAATTAAAGCAATTGCTGAAAAATATGGTTAGTACTCTAAATATGGCCAGTGCTGTAAATATGGCTGTTGTGGTCGGTTGCAGGGTTAGCCGTTCTCGGCCACTAGTTACCTCTTCCGATGGTCGCGCCCTATTGCCTGGCCGACGGAGGGACAACGGTGAGTTATTTGTACGTATTTATGTTCCGACGGTCATGGCAGCATATCACAGTAAGCATCCAAGGAGTGAATGGTCTGTAAAAAAGCGTATAAAAGCTATGTCAGCCGTGTTGAGTAGTCAGTTCGCCACACACTCTGCCGCCAAGATGTACGGTATTTCAAGGATAATTTCACAGTGTTACATTGTTCAGAATAACCCAGTGTAATGTAACATTGGCCGTAAACTTATTTTGTCGGAGCATCAGGAGGCAGCTCTGTGTCGACACATAATAAGGCTGGCAAAGAGAAACAGACTTTCTTCTGACTTCAAAGGCGTTGGGTTCATGAGTGTTCTGATTCTGTGAGGACCATAATATCAAAAGTTGTTTCTCTGAAGTCAGGAGACACGCTGGGTGTTTTATTCGTTACAAGTTTTTTTTCTCGATTTCCAGCGATTGCACAGATGAAATTACAAAAAGTGAACCTCCCACGTTCCAAAAACTAAACCGTTTGTTGTGAAAAACCCAAAGAATTACTAGTGTGATTTCAGGCTTCCACCGCAATGTTGATGAGATCTGGGCTCTTCTGGGATATTACGCAGCGTCTAGTTGTAATCCTTTACCGACGTTTCGGAACAACCTATGGGATCCCATATTCAAGGGTCAAGAAGGAACCTTGAATATGGGACCCGATACGTTGTCCCGAAACGTCAATAAAGGATTACAACTCGACCCTGCGTAATATTCCAGAAGAGCGCAGATCTCAGTTACTAATGTGATTTATTATTATGCAGGAGCCTGACAGTGTTTAGTATTGGTGAAAAAGGGATGCGGGTTAACTCTTCACAAAGAACCCACAGTACTAGCCCTAAAGGGAGCAAACATTTCGCATTGTTGCTCAGCAAAGGGAGAAAGTTCTAGTAGTTTCATGTAGACATGCAATGGGGACTACAGTACCAGTCCTGATACTGTTTAGGAGCAAGTGAGTGAGCTCTGAATGGGTAAATAATTCGCCCCCAGGCTCTTTATGTCAGATGACTGCCGCAGCATTCCTCAGTTGGGTTTGTCATTTTTCAAGTTACAAAGTGGCCAAGCCATGCTGAATTATTTTGATAGTGGGGCAGTAGACGCTGCTTCAGTATTTGATATCACACTGTTGACTTCCCAGCAATACGGCACGTGAACTCCCAGCCCTTGTACAAATCTCTGTTATAGCCTTGGCGTGTTTTTCGGATGAGCATGTGTTCTTGTGGTGGTTGCAGAACATAGAGAGAGCCTTTAAAAATCAAAAAGGTGGTGTAATGTTCACTGCTGTCTAGGATGAAGTTATATCACTCTCGAATATCAAGTGTGGCTTTGGAGCAGCTGGATTCTATCCACTTGATACATCTACCATTCGAAGTGAAACGTTTTCTTTTGACATATTTACCCAAGAACCATCAGGACACCAAACTGTCAAGTCTCAATCAGCTTTTTCTGACGGGTCGTATACTATCGTCGAACGTTCTGAGCCGCCATCGGGGACACAAACACTTACCTTAATAAATCGGAGAAGAACTTTGTGTAGTTACAGCACAGAACATAATTTATTGCCTTCCGTCCATCCCCTAGACAAAACCCCATTGTTTCAGTTTTTTGTATGCCTTTGTGATGACTGGAATTCTTTACTGTGAACTCGGGTTAGAGTGGGAGGATGGTATTTTCAGTTCTTTCTGTCACAAAACAACACACTTTTGTCTGTGTGCTTATAGAGTGAAGGTTGGTCAGATGGTCCTCTTAGATTTTGTGGTATTTTCGTCTATATGTTAATAAAATTTCTTCTGTTTACGTTGTGAGTATTTACTCCTTGTGTTTGCCAACCCACGAATGTCATTTATGCACGCTAATCATTGCTTGAATTGTAAAGTAACCGCTCGGCTGATAAATTCGGAAATTACCCGCCACCATCTGTGGTCAGGACACAGATTTACGTTAAATTGTCTGAAGCAGAAGAGGGAAGTTGTCAGCATCTGAAAAGAAAAGGAAAAAGAAGTGCGAAGAAAAATAGCATTGATAATATGTAAGCTTTCCATCCAACACAACTGTTCATTTAGAACCATTATCAGCCTGTCAAAGACTTTTTAAAAAGGCATTTGGACTCCATTTTTCATTGAACCTCTTTTCCATTCGGGAAATGTCCAGATGGTATTTTCCACATCTTCGTCGGAGATGGCTCCCATGTTTACAGGAAAAAAAAAATTCCAAGTGAGAATGCAGGAAATGAAGTTTCAATGGCGTGATACACCCCATAGCACTGTATGATGAAATTAGCTCCCACACAGTGTCACTGTAATTTTCTCCCTTTTCGTTGCCTAGAAACGTCCTGCAGACTTTTTCATATGCCTCCGAGGCTCTTTCTTCTGTAGCAATTAATTTTGTACTGAAGTCATGGCCTTCCAGTAGTTGTTTAATTTGAGCATCAACGAGAATTCCTTCTTTCGTCTTGGCCTCACTTATTTTGGGAACTTTTTCCTTAAACACGCAAACCCTTCGCTTTCTTTTTCCATCGATTTCACAGATATTTTTATAAAATCGAGCTTGATATGTAGTGGTGGTAAATAAACTTTTTACTTATTCACCAAAGCAGTATGTGCCATATTCTTCTGTCCTGGTGCTGTTTCTGAAGGGAATGGTCACTTTTTATCCTCTTCCGATTCTGAATCTGAGTCAAGAGTATAAGATTTAGTTAGCTTGGGCAGTGGCATTGAATCATCATGAGGAACAGGTCTTAAAGCAAATGGTATGTTAGGATACAGGCGAAACCAGTGATCTTGGTCATGCAAAAACAGCAGTCGTTTAATGTGGCCTCGAGGCTCACGCCACACCATCAGAACAGCAAAGACATTGATTTGTGGGTTCCTTTCAACCAGCCTGCCGAAGTCCTTGAACATGGGCTGCATCAAATCTTCGGCACCTAAACTTCATCCTGATCTCCAACCTTGCAGCCAAAATACAGTTCATAAGCTTTTCTCACAAGTTGTGGCAGTGGCTTCCTTTGTGATTTTAATTCCACTTCGCCGCAAATGTAGGAAAAACTATTCGGCTTATTTTGGCAAGAACGTGACATGTTGCACACAAGAAGAATACTTTTAAAAACACCCATGGAAACTATTGCTTTTGCACTGGTGCATCCCACAGGATAGAGGGTGGAATCAGACTTAGGTTTTGAGAGACGGAGCCTCGACATATTATCACGTGACAATTTACCACGGACACATGATCACGCCAGAAAATTACGACACCGACATTTTATCAAGGCGACAATTTATCACAGCGAGTTTTGATCACACCAACATTTCATCACAGCGACAAATTTCCACACTGCAAATTAAAGGGACCCTAAACAGCTTGAAGCAAGCCTTTCCAGTTTGAGAGATAGATCGACGCAATATTATTCTAGGGATTTAAGTGAGTTAAATAAGTAAATATGAATGAACAACATAACAAACCTTTGGGCTAGCCGTAAATTTCGTTTTTTGGCCATTCAACTGAGGTATCAACTCTTAACATCCAAACGGAGGGAGATGTGAACATTTTATTAACACATTCGAGTTTGTGAACTTGTTCCCAATGAAAATCTATCAAAGTTATTTCAGGGAGGAAATTGATGACGACCAGTGTAATGAGACAGTCATAGCCAAAGGATAAAATCAAAATACGTGAACCTCAATCCAACGCCACCGAAGGTTAGAGGTTTATTTAAATTTCGTAAAATAGACGCCCCAGTTAGACCTAAAATCAACTGGCAGAATGTGCCAACCTCTAAAGTGGCAAGATTCTTTATAAAATGTTTTGGATTTTATATTCCCCTCCCCCTACATCCATATTAAAAATACTCTAGCATTAATAGGGACTTAAATATCTTCTGACGAAGCTCTAAAACTGCTATTATTCGATATTTGAAGAATGTACACCAACATCCCGATAAATGAATGCTTCCGAATTTGAATTTAGATACGTTTACAACATAAATACTTCGGTTGGCCATATTAGCTGACTAGTGCAGGTAATATGGTGTAATGGGGCGCCTCTCTCTTATTGGTCAAGGGGAATGTTTCCCTGTCACTGTATCAGATCGGGGAAATTGCATCTCACTAGGTAGAGTAAGTTGAGCCTTAACACTAGTTGCTGCCACCAGTAGCGTTAACACGCTGACGTTGTTGTTGGGACGAGAGACGTTGTAGGATGATCTAGGCGTATAAACTGCACTGTGTTGACTAACTACTGTCCTGTTTACTATCTGTTGCTACTAGTACAGTATATTTACAAAATTTACATGGCATATCAAACCTGACCTCTGCTTTAGCTGAAACAATGCCGTATCGCAACACCGTGTTGGTCACAGTATGATCTCAATTAAAATGGTTGTTATCCTTTGCAATCATAAAACAAAACCGAAATTTTGATATCTTTACCAATTCATAGTTCTACAATACTGCAGTTGACTTCACCACTTACCTTGGATAGTTATCCAACTCCACAGCTTGATGCGCAAATTAAAATAAAACATTGCTCCACAATTTCACCGTAATCTGCTCACAAATTTCAACAGTAAGTAATCCAAAGTGAAAGTTCAATAACTTGCACCGGTCCCTTGTTTGTTAGTCCACCAACTATGAAATTTCTACGTCCAATTCAAATCACAATCTAAACACCAATGTTCAACCAAAACCAAAGTAACTTTCTTTATAAAATTAATTACATACACAAAACAATCCAACAATCTTTGTTAAAGTGATTTCACTAAACGTTTACACCACAATCCACCCTAATCCAAATTGGCATCAAACATAAAATCCAAACCAAACAATGAACAATAAACTTAATTTCGCCAAACATAATTCTTATGGTAATCCACCGGTATCCAAACAAAGACAAACAGGCAATCCACCGAAATTCCAAACAGCAAAGACGCTAAAAGTAAATCTGAACCTGCATATATAGACTCCAGATAGCGTCGGTCCTCGCCCGCAACCGCAGCCCTTAATTTGCTGAGCAAGGTCTACGTTAGCCAATTAAAAACCGAATCGCCACCAATCTCCATATATGGGCATCGGTGAAGACAGTCAATCACACCAGCGTTCGAAGTTCATCTCGCGATGTTTTCTTCTGGCTGGACAGGAAGTCCCTACCATGCCCGTGAAGTATGTCGCCTGCGATGCAGCATTGTTCCCACACTACTCAGCAATGGAAGCTTCCATTCACTAAACCAAGTTACAAGCCTTACAATAAAATTAAAAAAAAAATAAAACACCAAATGTTCCTTATGGAATGAAGAGCGATCAGCCATTCATTACAATGGCAAAAAGCGTACCTTTTAGCAAACATGTTTTCCTGGCGCTCTTAATAAACGACTAAGGTCATAATAGTTGTTTATTACTCGTAACTAAATGAATTCTGCAGTGATTGCAAGTATTGCTTTTGTTTCAAAATGTTTCTAACATGACGAAAGAACTTTATATTGTTACAACCGTAAGTTTTTATCATAAACTGACGCGTATCAACTAATGCACCATAAATTCATTGTTAACCTTTATAAATAATCCCAGACTATGTTTCGACGACACGTGTCGTCATCCTCAGGGGGTCACTTATGTGATGTCCACTCAGATATCCATGTGGTAAGGCACTAGATTATTATCACTCACTAATTCTTACAGCCACTGTGTTAAAACACTGACATCATACACACAGATGTTTCAGTATTCCTTCAGTTATGTTAAAATGAATACTGAAACGTCTGTGTGTATAGTGATTGTATGACATCAGTGTTTTAACACAGTGGCTGTAAGAATTAGTGAGTGCAAATAATCTAGTGCGTTACCACACGGATATTTTGAGTGGACATCACATCAGTGACCCCCTGAGGATGACGACCCGTGTCGTCGAAATATATGTCGAGAATTATTTGTAAAGGTTAACAATAAATTTAATGGTGCATTAGTTGGTACGCGTCAGTTTATGACGAAAAAAGTTACAGGCTCTTAGCATGACCATATTCCTTTCAATACCTTGCTAACATTTCTTTTGTTATATAAGTATACTTTAATTTATTTCACATTTTTATTAAGCATATCGAAATGTTTGTTTTTAAATCGCATGAATGAACGTAATCATCTTCTGATCTTTATGTTACAGATGGCGAAACGTTTCACTCTGTAGCGGACTCAGTCACTGTTATCTGCTTTAATACAGAAAGCAGTTTATGCGTACGTGAGAATTGCTGTATTCTCAAAGAGATTCCTTGTAATTGGATTTCAATGTTCTCTGAAGGTCGCCATTGTGTTAAGCTGGCAGTGCTTATGCCTATTTGCATCAACACATGTTTTCATCTTATCTTGGCTAAACACACGTGCCTCAGTGTATTAATTAATTATTACGGCCCGTTTTACTAATTACAGTGGCAAGTGCGCATGCGCCTGGTAATGTTGATAGCGATTGTAACATGTCTGATAACGTTATTTAATGTAGTTCCAGTGCCATAGCTATAGAACTGTTTAATTCCTTATATGCGAAAGTCTGACACTGATGATGAAACTACACATACCCCAGCAGAAGAACGGGCATTATGCTAACAAAGATAAAAAGAAGCTAATCGTGGTGAACTTAGTCATCACGCTTCATGTATTTCTAGAAATCGAAGATTAATTAAAATATTCAATAAAGACCTGGTCACTACCTTCAGCCGGCTGAGTTTACATTTTGCTATTATACCTCTTTAAAATTCAGTTTAACACTGTTCTTCCGTCTACGCCCAAGTCTTCCAAGTGGCCTTTCCCTTTACATTTTCCAATTACAGTTTTTGTATGTTCTAACCACTATCATGCGTTCTACAAGTCCACCCTTCATACTGTACGTAATTTCAGCAAGATCATGTATCGCGAAAGTAAAAATTGTGATTTATTAATTATTTATTACATTATGCATTATTACATTCCGTCCTCACTCTAACTAAGCGACTGACTAACTGACTAACACCATGGAACAAAAGTCCCTGTTGAGAAGCCATTAGTTCCTCGACTGGTCAAAAAACTCACCGCATTTTCTGGAACCCGAAAGTTCATTACAGTGTTTACAGGATGTCCTCGTCCCCATGCTAAGCTCTAGTGATATAGTCCACCTCATTCTTTTTTATTCTATAATCCATTTTAATATTTTTCTCCCATCTATGCCTAGGTTTTCTAAGTGGTCTCTGACATTCGTGTTTCCTCATCAAAATTCTGGTTGCGTTTTTTCCATAATCTGTCACATGCCCCATTCATTTCGTGTTCTGTGATTGTATCACCCAAATAATAATTGGTGAAGAATATAAATCATGCACCTTTTCATTATACACAGTCTCTTAGCCTCCTGTTACCACTTGCGTTCTTAGACAGAAATATCTTTCTCTACATCTTCTCATTGAACACCCTGTTTCTATGTCCCGTAACATGAGATATCCAATTTCAGACCCACATAAAACAACATCAAATTAGTTCTGCATATTTTAGTTTTTATATTCATATGTGGGAAGTTGGAAGGCAAAATATTCTGCACCGAATTATAAAAGATCTCCGAATTTTTGCCTGTTAATGCCGTTCCGGAATACTTCAATTCTGCCACTCTTTGAAAAGACTCATTACCTGTGTTTATGTTGTGTTTTTGTCCTGCATTCTATTCACGAGACATGACCGTGCACTTAGTTTTCCTCAGCATTTATATTCAGACCAACCTCCTTTCTAGCGAATAATAAAGCTTCCGAATTTTTTGTATACGAATTATTTACGTTCTTGGCGAGCCAATTGACATAGCCAGACTAGAAGCTCATGTGTTCCGCTAAATTTTAATCCACTCTGCTTTACTTGGGCCTTCGTAATGGCACATTCTAAAGCACGGTTGAAAAGCAGTGGAAGTAAAGCACCTTCCTTTTTCAGACCATGCTCAATAGGAAATTTGTCAAATAAATATTTGTCTATCCGGAATTTTAAGTTGTATTTACACGCACTTTAATTAAGCTGTCTAGTTTCATGGCTATGCTAAACTAGATAAGAATATTATACATACACACCCACGCGCCTAACGTACCATAAGCTTTCTTCGAGTCTTAGAAATAGCTGATATGCCGCCCCAGTTTATTCTCGTTTTTACTAAATTACCTGATGAACACAGGACATGTGATCATTCTGATCTCTTAGCTGATAACAGCGATTTTTTCCTGTGGAGCGACAGTTCAAATCGGGCCAATCTTAGTTCTCTAGAAAACCCACACAATTAGATACACATATACACACGCGCGCGCGTGCGCGCAGTGGGACTCCTCTGGGCGATTGACCGGCTCATCGCAGAGGCCGCTACCTACACAACACATAACAAAACAAGATACGAACATGCGTGCCCTTGGCGGGATTCGAACCGGTAGTCTCAGCAATTAAGCGGCGACAAACTTACCCGCACGGCCACCTAGACTGGCTATGTGACATGCCTCCATAATTACTACAGTATGGTTTATGACGCGTGCTGTAAATAGGTGCAGTGGTTGACTTTTACGAATTTTGACGCAGTTCTTCGTTATTCGAAGTACATGGAATTAATAAGCGGGTGTAACCCAGAACGTACTGCCCTACCTGCTGCTTGAGTCGTTTCTGGTGGAATTTGGTTAGTACCCGGTGACCTATGTTTTTCAGCGTTTCAGTAGGCATTTCGAACTCCAAGGCATCAGTTTCGGGCATTAGTGGCTCGGCTGTATGTACTCGTATTTCAGCCCCATGTACCTTCAATAACTGGCAGAAGTGATTCCTCCACTTTTCCATTTATTATGGGATTCTGCAAGCAGGTGACCTTTCTTTGCGTTTAGTATGTTAGCTCTAGACTGGTAACACTTCTTAAATCCTTGTTTGTATCTGTACAATTGTCTAATTTATTTTTGCTGTTTTTTTCAATCTCAGTAATTTTACCTTTGAAATAGTCCCACTCTTTTCTTCCGAAAATGTCTGCTAGTCTTAAGCATAACATTGTTCTGATTAGCTCTTTTAATTTTGCTTGAATCCTGTAGCCATTGCAACATAGCCCGCTTCCTTTGATCTCGAAATTTGGGATACTCTTTATCAAACCATGTTTTTGTTGCTTCTATTCGTAATACGAGGGATGGCTAACAATTGGCACCGACTGACGTGCTGACTGGTACCAATGGTTCTACGTTCTATATATTTTAAGATCTGGAACCACTCTGTTAATTAAGAGTTCACAAACTGTTCCTCATAAGATACATTATGGCTGTTACTTTGGGCGCTGGCGCCTAACACAGAGAATTACAAGCGTGGTTAACGACAGAAGGCGGCTAAAAAATGTATAACGTTGAATTATCCCGTTGATTATTTCGAACTGTGAAGTGCATAAGGTGAAATCCAATAAGGCGCCTCACAAAAGAAACAACTGCAGTTTGTGTCATTTCCAGAGTTGCACAGAAGCTAAGAATTGAAGAACAGTACGAGTATAATAAGCGTGCAGCAGCAGATATCACCGCAGAAACACGAATAGCTAGCACCACTTCGTATTGGTGAGTACCTTTTGATGTAAGTGTTGCACCACGACGTATGGAGATACGCCATTCCGGGCCCAGACTTCGTTTAGCTGAGATTTTAATACTGTCTCTGATATTTTTCCGAAGACTTATTTATGTCCCTGCTGTCATCTAAGACCTCCCAAGCTGAAACTTATTTGAGGTTTTAACCTAATGTTCGTCTCTAACTTACACGTAATTTAGCCTTTTGTTTTCGAATCTCTCCATTTAAGACTTTCATATTTCTCGTTTACTTATGGACAGTCTTTCCCAAACACTTGCGACCACCAGAAAGTGATCACTGCCACAGTTAACTTCTTTGAAGGCATGGACATTAAGTATACTTGAATGTCATTTCCTAGCTATGAAGTTGCGTCTTCTCATCAGGAAAGTCCCGGATGTACAGCAGTCCCTCGGTCATCCGGACTGTATGGACGGAGGAGTGGTCCGGATTACCCACGAGTCCGGAACACCGACAGGAAACTCCACTGTACAGGTAACATGCAAAAACTCATCACTTGGTGCAAAAACAAAGCTCCTTAAAGAGGAAATGCTATACCTAACAGTAAATAATAATAATAATAATAATAATAATAATGTAATTTCAGTGGGAAATACTGGGCTATAGTTGGCCCAAAATTGTCCAGACCACCCGGGGATCCGGATTATTGAGGGACCACTCCATTTAGAAAGCGTATATTTTTGCTTCGTCACCGTGAGCATATTATAAATGGTAACTGACAATGGTTTGTTGCTGTGGCGCTACAGCCCAGATTGAGCCTAAGCCGCATCGTTTTGAGGTTTCTACTTGTAGATCACACACAACTAGACACACACACACACACACACACACACACCCGGCAGGACTCCTCTGAACGAGTGATCGTCTCGTCGCAGAGGCCGCTGCCTACACAACGTACAAACACAAGACAGGAACATCCATGCCCTCAGCGGGATTCGAACTTTCTATCCCAGACCTACGCCTGAGACCGCACTGCCACTGGGATCGGCTACTTGAAAATTTACGCACTTGCATTACCATCAGAGAAATATTTGCACAAGAAGTGGGAGTTTTAAACTGTTCTGTACTTCACTATGTTCCATTAATATTACTCATCCGTGAAGATTCCCCTCCAGCGTCTAAATGGGGTGAAGTAGTTTATTCCCATTGTATTATTATGCCTACTGTATTGGTTTGTAGGCACGTTCGCATAGTCGCGAAAAGCGTCTATAAGCTTCATCATGTCCGTCTGTTCGCATGTATCAGCGCGGCTCCTACTGGACGGATTTTAACCATTTAAAGCCTAGCGGTAACTTTACATACGACCAGGTTTAACATTCAAAAATTCTACGTGCTGCCCACATTGTGTTTATGTGTTTTATACGGATCTCAGAACAAACAGCGACTTTTGCCTTGAAAACATTAAGAAACTGGTTTGTATAACCGAAGAGGAGAGTGTTTACAGCGCGGTACGCACTGAGTCCTTATATAAAACAGACACTCTTCGTCTTTAAAGGGTTAATGACTTTTGATGCTGGGGACTTTCATAAAAATCTGTCGAGAGACACCAAATTTGGTTCAAATAGGACGAAATGTCGGGCGCTTTAAGTGAATACCTAAGTATGTCTTACTGTTGCTCGCTTGCTGGGATTGCGGGTTCGAATTCCTCCGGGGGCATGGATGTCTGCTGTTGTGAGTGTTATTTTTCTTCAGGTAGAGATCTCTACGACGGGCCGATCACTCGTGGTGTGGTGTGTCTGAGTGTTATCTCGAAGCCTAAAAAATGGGGGGCCTGGGCCCACAGTATGGCTGTCGAGCCATGAAAAAAAATTCCAACGCGTTTCCCCAGATTTTCTTTCTATACTTAGGACCTCAAACAAATGCCTCCTACAATACCGCTACTCCCCTCCATCCCCCTTCTTAGCTCTTGATATCAGACAGCAAGTTATACTCACTCATCTCTCAAAATACATGACAGTTATACTGGACAGGTGCAGAGCTTCTGTACTGCTGCACGTGTTTTCCGCATGAGCCCTTTGCTACTGTGGAGACTCCGTAACTAGCGTCGTTTTTTGTTCATTTATTTCAATTGCAAATCGACTGATACTTACCCGTTCGCTTATTACCACATGTGCAAACCATAACAAATTATTTTTGCATTGTGTTTATTTACACATTTGCCATGTGAAAAAATGTTTCTATTTTGGAGGTCTAGAGCGATAGGCCTATATTGTGACAGCCTTTTTGTACGTACATTTGTTTTTTTTTTCATAATATCAGTAATATTTGTGCTCAGTTCCATGTAAATGAAGAGCCATAGAGGATGAATAGAAACGAAAATTACATTCGCCGCATGTCTCTCAGTGTACAGCACGCACATAGAATTCAATTATATACGTAGCCTGGTCACCAGTTCGTATATGGAACACGCGTATACACTTAATGCGAAACACTTTACAAACATTTGCAGAAAACTCATAAAACCAGAAAAGAGGTAAATAAGAAGAGCAGTATTGTACTGCAAGGGTGTAAGCCAAAGCACCGGCAACTTATGTTGGCTGGTAGAAAGTCGGAGAAAGAATGGTTACGATGGAGGGAGTCAATGTTTACTGAAGAAGCGAGGACAGACAGAAGGGGAAGGAGGTTTAGCTAGAAGCTTCTGTCGGTTTTTGGACTGCGTAAACTATTTTGCAAATTACATAGCATGATATAGTGTAGACGTTGATGGAAACCTGCTCGCTACAAACTTCCCATGCAAGGTTTAACATCTCCTGCAGACTCCGAATAAAATTACCTACTTGCACCTTGCGCCATTTTTGAGTGTGTGAACAACATTATAAGGTTATGGGAAGTCTACCGCAGTGGGAACACTAAAAATATTCATGATGTCAGAATGGGTGCGAAATCTGTGTTACGATTGACAGTGTTTAGGCCTAATTGAAATGTTTTCCGCTACATACACCATACATAGAACTGTGAAATTGAACAGCACGGTCAAGTGCACGAGTAACACAAGATGAGAGTCAGATTCATGATAATAATATACGTAATTGTTATAAGTTGGAACAGAAAGGAACTTGCTTAAATCCTACCGCGTGGTGTCTCCTCTAGAAACACCCCCCCCCCCCCCGACATCCGAATGCGGAAGTAGTTAGCTCCGGATTGTTTTGTCTCCAGAGGAAGCATCTCGCATTTGTCTCTGTTTCTGGAAGAGACTATAGGGGAAAGTAATAATGTTGTAATTTCTCCATTTGCTTTCCACTTTGCAGTACAGCAGCTGTTCAAACCATTCTGGTCCCGCCTGCTGCTACACGATAATAAACCATCTCAAGCATCATTTGCTATATGTTTCAAACCGCTACCAATGTCGCTGCTTCCGGCAGCAGGTTTTTCTTTCTATTTCCCATCTCCTAGGCGTCTCTCTTCGTCTGGTTCCTACCCGCTTGAACTGTTCGGGTTCGGAGACCCTACTGGTAGCAATGTTACGGCCGGCTTAGCTCTCTGGGTCACTGGAAATCACAAGGCGCCCCACCACGGCAAGGTGGAGATACCAGTGGAAGGGGAACTTGCTTACACCATCTAATAATATTATCACCAATATCCCCGTTTGCCTCGACTGCTGTGACAGGTACGTCCATGCTCCATAGAAAGCACAAAGTAAAAACAAATTAGATAAATTCTAAAAGGTTTTGACGATGGTGTATAATATTGTGTGGTGATGGGTTTATGGACGTTATCCATCGTCCGAACAGTAAAATATTAAAAAAATAGAAACTTAAAATCACAACGTTTCGGGAGCTGGCTCTGCTTCCGTCCTCAGGTGAATGGAGGGGGAGAAGAGAAAAACACCTACTCTGTTGGGACCCTTAGACAGAGGCCTAACAGAATAGGTGTTCTTGTCTTCTCCCCCTCCATTCACCTGAGGACGGAAACAGAGCCAGCTTCCGAAACGTTGTGATTTGAATGTTTTAATATTTTACTCTTCGGACGATGGATAAAGTCCATAAATCCAGCACCACACAAAAACAAATTACTTGCACAAAATATCACTTTCCTACAGCACTACGCAAGGGCCCCTGATAACCGCACCCACTCAAATCCAACTTTAATTTAAAAATACGAACCAAACACAATTTTAAAGGCCAAACAGGGAAACGTGTTAGGCAAACATTAGCAGGGACGAGGAAATAGGAGGCGGGGGGGGGGGGGGCGGCCAAGGAAAGTGAACGGGAAATGACTGGCACACTTCTATACAGTGACGGTATAGATCACACTGTCCAGCACCATGAAAGCAGGTACAAAACTTAAATTCATTGCACCAGTATTCTCTGCAAATATTTTCTTCACACTTTATTTTTTGACGTCTATTTTAATTTTTTTCCATGGCGCAATAGCCCCTAGTCGGCCAGGGTATTCTCATTGTCGAGGCTTCACGATCACACTCAGATACACCACACGTTCAGTAGGACTCCTCTGTACGGGTGATCAGCCCGACGAAGAGACCTCTATCTGACAACACACAACACTCACCAGAGACAGATATCCATGCCCCAGGCGGAATTCAAACCTACGATCACTGCAAGCGAACTGCCGAAAACCCATGCCTTAGACCTCACGGCCACTGGGATTGGCGCCCATTTTAATATTATCGTCTAATATGCCACAAGTTTTACAAGTAATCCATCCCTTCAGATTTTCAGGTCATGAGTTTTATTTGCATTTCTTATTTTTCTCATACGTGCTTTATGCTCAGTTGATCGAGTATTTGTTTCGATCGTTCTAGCAATCGTCTTCGTTGAAGAGTACAAATTCCGAAGATCTTCTTCAGGCCCTACACAGTCTTCTTGATCCTTCTTTTATTTTCTGTCTCAGCGGTACAGATAATGTTTTCGTAACTCTGTGAGAGAAATGCGAAATAAAACTATGAACCCTTCACAAGTAGCCTCTAGTTTTCAAAGCCAAGTATGCGCCTGGATCATCTGTTCAGCTTTACGAACATTCCTGTGATAGAACAGTACAATATGACAGAGGCTCATATCAAGCAGTGGACAGAAATTTGAAAGAAGCCCGCGAGCAACTGTAAGAACGGATATTGTTAAACCCTGCCTTCTGCACAGCCACGGTATAGGGGAAGCTTCCAGTCTGTCGAACGTGGCATAATTGTGTCCCGGAGGGCGAGACCTGCAATAATTAGCACAGCCTCCAAACATCCAAGTTCATTACTGGAACTTGATTGGTACACCGGCGATGTGCGTAATGCATTCTAATTAATGAAGATTTGAGCTTTGCTTGTTAGGTGTTGGCGCTGAAAATTATTAACGATATCAACTAGAGAGACGGGCCTATATTTATGCAGCACGTGACATGTGCACCTTCACATAAAAGTGAAAGACGTAAAGACATATATTTGGAGCGGAAGTATGCCTCCATTCATTCTTAACCTCAGCTCTAGATGGAGGTGAGTTGTTAACCTCAGGTGCCGGCCGGTTTACCCCAGGGAAGGAACCCCAGTACCCATTGAATAGGAGGCCGGATGGGCCCCAGAGCCGGCCTGGACTTTTTCGAGAACAGAAAAATTTCTTGCCCCTGTCGGAATTTTTTTTATTTTCACTCTTTATTGCCTTACTTCATACAACTGAAGCCCGGACCGTCGAGCCCGTAGCGCAGTCGCTATACTGACTCCGCCACCCCGGCTCCAGAAGTAAATAACAAAATCAAATTAGGAGATCTGCCCTTCCAGAAGAGCGCAGATCTGATCAACATCGCGGCGGAAGCCTGCAATTAAACTCCAATTATGTCTGCGTTGTTTGTTCTGAAAATATTACCATAATGTAAAGTCCCGACCATTATTATTATTTTATACGACAATTGTAGCTACTTTGACTCAAATAAATTAACATTTTAGTACCAAAACCCGAAGGCAAAACAACCAATATCAAAGGTTTAAATTAGACAGGTTTGTGAGTTATTTCCAGTTACCTAAGCAGTTCCAAAGACTCCATAAAATTCCAAAAACTTTATAAAACTTTTAACGTTTTGTCCTTGAAGGCTTTAAACATTACGCCGAACACCCAAACTGGATGATCACCTATTATCGACCATCTGCGACTACTTACTGAAGTGTCCGCAGTGACGCGCCACATCTCAATCTGCGCCGCATCCAGTTGCCACTTTCCATACATCAGTACTACAGCTCGAAGTTTAATGACAGGGCATTCTGTGACCTATTTAATGGGTTTTCTGTTCTTCACAATAGAATAACTATTTATTTCCTAATAGTATTTATACAATTATTTTTGAAACAGAAGTATGGAAGACAGCACACTTGGAGGCGAATTTAAATATGACTTTGGTAATATTTGTGTAATATTGCCTATATATTATGCCATTAGTTCCCAAAGTTTTTGAGTGTGGTGGTCAGTTCTTATCTTCGGTTATGCTTCTAGGCTTCATTAATAGAGGTAATATATAATGACAAAACTCTTATGACTTGCTGTAAATAAGTTCACGTATTGCCAAGTGAAAAAAGAACAAACAAGCATGTGAAAAACGGTATTGTATGTGTGACAAACATTTGCCAGTCTACAGAAAGTGTACTTGTGTGTTTATTCTGAGTTACTTGAAATTACCCTCGCAGACCACAGGTTTGGAACCACTGCCTCATAGCTGAGTTAACCTTGCCGTATCCACTGCAGTAATAAGTTAGCGTGCACTTCCATGTTACAGTGTTCAGAGTGGAAGAAAATGGCAGTTAATTATGTAAGACGGTTATAAGCCAACACTTACGAGATTTTAGGTTCTTATGCAGGTGCACATGCAGATTGCGGTGTTCTGGGGTGCGTCGCCGCTTCGTTTTGTTTATGGATACTTATCTACCAACCTACGCGGCTTTACGTTCCACCTGAGACTATAATCTTTAAAGGTTATAGGCTTTCAGATGTGGGCCTACCTACTGCCATATTTAAGGTAACAGGGCGCTGAGAACGAAACATTTCGCTCGTTTTCGGAAGGTTTCAACTGGAACACTGACTGGGTTCGGCTGAGGATTTTCTGGGATATTTTTTATTCTTCCACATCGAGTAATGTTACATACGTTTAGAGAAAAGTGGGATGAGGGGTGAAGAAAGAGGATTTGGCTATACTGTACAATTCGTGAAGAAGATTTAGTGTGTTTTGAAGTTAGGAAGTTACGAATTTCAACAAAAACGTTATACATCTGTATCATGTCACTATTCTTCGCTGAAAATTCGCCACTAGAGCAGTAACATTGTGAAGGTAATAAGAAAAATCCTGGGGCAACAAGTAATAATCGGCCCGCGAAATAATCAGCTAATTTTACTTAAGTGCTTTTATTAAAAATTCACGCTAATGAACATAAATCTTTAAACTTCTCATTCAAGTCAAGCGATCTGGCAAGAAGAGAGCCGTGTTTGACCACATGGAGTTGTGCAAGTAACATTTGTTTCTTAATTTTTTATTGTTTATTTATTAACGACGCTCTCAACATGTTAGGTTATATTGCGACGAATAATGGACTGGCTTTTGAATGAAGGATTGGAAATTCTGTAGAACGACTCCCTTATGGTCTAATGTGAGGTAATATCCAAACATCTGTCTGGAAGGACTGAGGTGTGCTACGAAAAACCCCGGTCATGATGGCTTGTCTCGGAGCAAATATCTTAAAATGAGCAACAATTTTCCAAACTTTGCATCATCTCAGAACTGCACATGTTAGCTGGGCTTGTACAAATATAGATGTGATTGGCAAATACCGTGTTCTCCATACCGGTTTTATTTATCGAATACATAGCATAACATTTTAATTTTCTACAGTTTTTACTGCCTGGAAGGTTTGAATGACATCATGTAGGGTCTGCAAGTTTGAACGGCATAAGAATTGTCTAAAGGACTTGAAAGACACTAGGATTATCTGGAAGATTCGCAAATACAAGTAAGTGTCTGGAAGGTTTTAACGACGCTGGAATGTGTCTAAAAGGCTTGAGCATCTCTGTGACGTGTTTGAACGACACTGTGAAATATCCGGAAAGTTTGAACGAAACTGCAAGGTCCGCTGAGGGTGTGAAAGACATTACGAAGGTCTGAAAGGAATAAACAACGCTCGGAATTTTCACTGCTATTAGGGCTAAGTATAATGCGCATTGCGATATGATACGGAACTGTTCTTACATGTTTCTAAAGAAAAACTTGTAAAAACATGTCGAATGAAGTTGCCATTCATTATTTCCGCATTAAGCACCCAAGTATTTAAAACCTACTCTTATCAGTCAGCCATCTTTTTCCGACACAGAATGTATCGACAGACAGCGTCATGAAATTGGTCGTTTCAAGGTCACGGTGAAATTGTACAGCGTAGCATCGGTTGCAGAGTCCAGACCGAATTAATGGAGACGGTCATTACGGCGAGTTCGCTATTCAGTCTGCTGTATTGTTCCCCATTTATTTTAGGTTCGATGAGATATTTTGACCGAAGGTAGGATAACAACCACAGGTAAAGGAGGATAAGGCGTCCTGCCTTTAATTAATCAAGCATCATGCCTTAGTTGCAACACAATTAAGCAGAGGTGTAGCTCCACCCTCCCTAGACAATCGCAAAGCGAAGAACCTTACAGTTTATGTCAGTTCTTTTATCCGTGTGTAACAACATGACTTCACTTTCACAGAATGGATAGTCATGAAATTTCGTTTTTGGAATTTTTACAAAATTTTTTCGACACCTTTAAATTTTGTTAAACTCGAACAAAAATAACAAACGCTTTACATGAAGACCAACATACTTTTATATGATTCGCCTTTGTAGCAGAGACAAACTGCCTGATCTCTCATGTACAAACGGAGGCCGAAGAAACACCTGGCCATCTAAGTGTCTCGCGTTTCACAAGTACAGGAAATAGGATATCTTCCCTTGACGAGGTAAACATAGGATACACTTATCCTCACGTTTACGAGATAAGTAGAAGTAGTGCGATATCTCGCCTTTTACGTCAGAAGCACAGGGAATTCAGTATCTAAACGTTTATGAGATATGTACAAGAATATGGGCCATGCAAAGAGGCCCTAAAACAGTTGGTGATTTCAACATGAGAGCACTTCCTCACGCGAAAACTAAAGCTATCCCATTATAGGCCTGGACAGGCCCTTGGGGGTCCAGGAGGTTGAGGCTGCCAAAATTTCTAGACATTTGGCACATGAAGGTGGTAAGGTTGTCAGCCGTACGCACTTCCCGTCTTTATCCCCCAGGAGATACCCCTGGTACTCATTTTTTATTAGAGGCTGAGTCGACCCCACAGCCGTGGTACGGCCCGAAGGATTAAGTCCATGAAGAATCCCAATGACCCTATTGTGAATCGAACCCGCAGCATTCCGGCTTGTAGTGCAGTGCCTCAAACGCGAAAATAAAACCAAATTAGTGATTGCGTTTTGACTGCATTGAAAGTATTGACGAATAAGAGGGACAATAACAGAAGGAAAGCGCCAGAAATGTTACGCTCTGCGGAAATTTCCGTACTTGTTTGACGTATTTACTAGATGGAGTTGAGGGATTGGATTTCACGCTCCTGTACGCCTAACCCCAACGGAATAAGCTTCCATTATCCTTTCACAGGGGCTGGATGGGCGCCATAGGAGGTCAGAACATAGTGGCGAAGTCTCCATCCACGCCGGAAATCGAAACCAAATTTCCTAGGCTTGCAGTCTGTAACCTAGACAGCGTGCGGACTGTGCTACGTGTAGTGGTAACTTTGTAACACGTTTTTATGGCGTTTTATTATTCTGAAACTTCAGCAAGCTTATCTTTTGACTTACAGTTTACAGTGCAGCAGAAGGTACACACTGCTACTAGTGTAAGTTCTAGGCGCTTTAACACTTACCTTCTGGCTACTTTTTCGAACTCTGCTCTTTTTCTTTTGAAAATCTTGTCTCGGGTATTATTTTGCATTACGTGGGCATAGAGTGCCTTTTGTTTTCATGCGTGTCAGTTTCGCGCAGCGACTGAAATCTCGTCAGGGATTAAGAAATCAAAAGAAATGGAACAGTGAATTTATTACCTTGTTTAGTTATTTAGTGTAGAGTGGGTTGCTTTTCCACTTTTCTTTGTAATATGCCATTAGGAGGGTTCAGGCAAACTAGGAGGGCTTCAAGTTAAACGGTTCACATCAGCTTCTATTTTATGCTGATGATGTAAATATGTTGGGCGGAAGTATACATACTATAAAGAAAAACACAGAAGCTTTAATGGTCGCTAGTAAGGAGATTGGTCTAGAAGTAAATGCTGAGAAAACTAAGTACATGGTCATGTGTCGAGAGCAGAATGCAGGACAGAATCACAATATAAAGATAGATAATAAATCCTTTGAAATGGTGGAACCGTTCAAATAATTGGGAACATCCCTAACGAATCAAAATTCCATTGATGAATAAATAAGAGCAGATTGAAGTCGGGGAATGCTTGCTATCATTCGATGCAGGGTCTTCTGTCTTCCAGTGTGCTATTCAAAAATAAAATTAAGATATACAGACTGTTGTTCTGTGTGGATGTGAAACTTGGTCTCTCACACTGAGGGAGGAACACAGGCTGAGAGTAATGTCGAGTTTCCAGTGACGACCTTCGTCTTACGTTGGACTGTTGTTTCTATTTGCAATCATTTCTTGGTTTAGTCTCATAGTTGCTTACAGTGTGTTTTCAGAGTCTGAAGCCAGCTGCACACGTTCAGTTTAACTGTATCGAAACAGTTTTATACATAAATAATTGTTCTCCTTGAAGATGACCCGGCGGAGTTGAAACATGTAGGAGGAAGTAATATTAATAGTGGATGTAATAATGCTCATTGTGCATTTAGTTGGTGGCTTATTGCTTTTGTATGAACTAATGCACGGACATGGAGCATATTAAATAGGCTTGAGGGTGTTCGAGAATAGGTTGCTGAGGAGGATATTTGCGCCTAAAAGGGACGAGGTAACAACAGAGTGGAGAAGACTGCATAACTAGGAACTTAATGATTTGAACTCATCGCCAAATATTATTCTGGTGATCAAATAAAGAAGAATGCGATGGGCTGGGCATGTAGCACGTATGCGGGTGGGGAGAGGTGCATGCAGGATTTTGGTAGGGAGACCTGAGGGAAGGAGAGCACTTGGAAGACCCATGCATAGATGGGAGGATAATATTAAAATGGATCTTCAAGACGTGGGATGGGGCAGGGACTGGATTGATGTGGCTCAGAATAGGGACAGGTTGCGGGCTCTTGTGAATGCGGTAATGAACCTTCAAGTTCCATAAAATGCGGGGAAGTCCTTGACTAGCTGAGGACCTGTTAGCTTATCAAGAAGGACCCTGCTCCATGGAGTTAGTTAGTTAGTTAGTTAGTTAGTTAGTTAGTTAGTTAGTTAGTCAGTCAGTCAGTCAATTGGTTGGTTGGTTGGTTGGTTGGTTGGTTGGTTGGTTGGTTGGTTGGTTGGTTGGTTGTTTGGTTGGTTGGTTGGTTGGGTGGTTGGGTGGTTGGTTGGTTAGTTAGTTAGTTAGTTAGTTAGTTAGTGTAGCGTGGCTTATGTTTGACAGTGTCAGGCACTGTAAAACGAATCGAGAAATTATTGCATTTACATAAAATTAGCGGAGAGTTACTGTAATGTTATGACAACTCCTGCCATCATGTTTTATACAATTAGAACCCATTTTACATGAAGTATCTCTTTTGTTTTAGGGCATAGCCTTACATTATAGTATTACAGGAACTATGATATAAATTTTATGTAACAGATACAGTGTGTACCTCACTCAATCTGACTCTCTTTCCCGATCTGTGCAGCTGCTGTTAATGTCAGCTTCCGCGCCATCGTAACTCTGATTTATGTTGCTCGGCTCAATAAGAGCACGCTGTCTCGGCCACACTCTCTCGCAGAATCCTCTAATTGTATCCCGTCCGCTTGTGTTATCACTTTAGCCTACTTTCTTTCCGTAGGATGAAGAAGTGAGGTTATACGATCGCTATGCTGTGTTCGTGCATCCGTGCGTGCCTTTTCCCGATTTTGACATAAGAACCTCTTGACCGACGTTTACGAAAGTTTGTATGAAAGTCACCTTAAATCGTTGGAGGCTGATGAAACATGGTGTTTTAATTTCCTGCACTTTCCTGCAATTTCCTACGTACCTGGAGGACGCGCAATGTTGTGGGATCGTACCTGCCCTAGCCATGAAATTGTGCATGAAAATATACCCTGTTGAAAACACCTTTTTTGAAGACTGTAAAGTAACAATATGCTGGACATGCTAAATTTTTCTTTAGCTTTCAGTTCGATGATGATAACTAATGGCCACTGGCGTTAGGAATTGAAAACTGATACAGAGATAATTACAAACGTAGGGAATACAGTCATATAATGCAGTCTAATTTAACAACCCAAAGCGTAGAGATAACGCGAAATGTTGAGGTTAAATGCGAAAAATTAAACATATACCAAATTTATAATTTATTAATCAGTTTTTGCGTAAATATAATAATTATCATCATCATGACTTTGTAGTATTACAAATCTGTGGAACAGGAAATTAAGGTTTCTGATTTATGCTAGTAACCCCTTTTTTTTCGAAATAAAGAGAGCATACAACAGTTGAATAATACAGGATAATTCGTAAGTCCCTCCGGAATTTCCGAACTCGGCAGCGCAACAACCAAGACAGACACAGCAGAAAGGAGCATATCAATAGGTAGAGAATCTCTCCGAGTTTTTTGAGGTAATAGGCGCCACGGCGTACTTGCAGGTTTCACCGCTAGGGGGCAGTCGTGACGAAACATGGCGTGGACAGGGGATAAGAAAGCGTTCTGTGTCTTGGAATTTGCCAAAACTGAGTCAGTTGTGACGGTGCAACTGAGGTTTCGGACCATGTGCCACACAGAACCACCTACGGGCAAAACAATTCGTGAGTGGTACAAGAAATTCCAGCAAAGTGGCTGCCTGTGCGCTGCGAAACGAACAGGCCGGCCGGGGCCATCGGCCGAGACTGTCGAGCGTGTGCGAGAAACTTTTGTCAGGAGCCCTCAGAAGTCAACACATCGCGCGAGCCGGCAATTGCAGATGCCTCATTCAAGTGTTTGGCGCATTCTGCGTGGATTTCCAACAGCGGCTAGAGGAAGACGGGTTTGCTGAGAAGCTGGTTTCCAGTGATGAGGCGACTTTTCGTGTGTGTGGTAAGGTGAGCCGTCACAACGTACGCATATGGGGCACGGAAAATCCTCATGCAACGGTGGAACACGTCCGTGATTTGCCTAAAGTGAATGTGTTTTGTGCCGTTTCCTCTTGCAAAATCTACGGACCATTTTTCTTCGCGGAGACAACTGTTACCTGTATCAACTACCTGGACATGCTGCAACGGTGGCTAATGTCACAATTGCAGGAAGACAGCGAGGACTTCATTTTCTAACAAGACGGAGCCCCGCGACACTTCCATTTTGACGTCCGTGCTCACTTCAATGCTAATCTTCTCGGTCGTTGAATTGGGCGCGCTTCTGACAATGACTCTCCTCTTCTTCCCTGACCTGCACGGTCACCTGACCTAACCCCATGTGATTTTTTCTTATGGGGCTACATCAAGGATCGCGTGTACGTGCCCCCTGTGCCACGTGATTTACCACAGCTGCGACAGAGGTTCGTGGAGGCAGTAGCTGCTATCGACCGCCAGATATTGCAACGTGTGTGGCAGGAACTTGATTACGGGATTGACGTCTGCCGCGTCACCAAGGGTGGACATATCGAGCACCTGTGAGGTAGGACAGAAACTTGGAGTGTCTTTCCCTCTGTTGACATGCTCCCCCGCATCGTGACCATCCCGGCTACTGTACCGCAGAGGTTGGAAATCCTGGAGGGGCTTATGAATTACCATTGTATGTGCTCACAAGAACAAATCATAGCTGACATTACAGAGACGTGTGACGTAGGTTGAAGGAATGCGTGATGTAGCGGACTCCAGCAGTGGCTGTGTACACTACACCATGATATTTGAGAGATGCAATACGCACTTATCGCAAATCGCCTCACGCGCGTTAGTAATACGACTATTACGAAGATTGGTCAGGAAGTGTGTTTCCCTAGGTCATAAAAAATTAAGTGAGAAGTCATTAAAAAGTTAAATGTAAGTTGTTTCACAGAAGTAAGTTGTTTCACAGAAGTATTATTATTTTTTAAACTAATCAGCATGCACTTTGATGCATTTCTTCCACCTTTACACGCGTTTGAAAATTCCGTCTTCCTCGAGATGGAGCTATTGCTTTCGTAACAATTCACGAATAGCCATTTACACTTCCTCATTACTGTCCAGTCAGTGACCTCAACTTGTGATTCTTGGGGTTTGCAAAATTAGTTTCTTCGCTTTTGCTGCATTCACTTCCATCTTCATCCTGCTGGGCCGACTGGTGCTTTCATTGTCGTGATTGTCTCCTCGAATATTTCAGGCCTCTGCACCATTTTCTCACACGTCCCACTCACACTATGCCATCACCGTACACCAGTAACAACTGGCGGCGGCTTTATGTGGAGTAAACGTGTTTCGCCCATAAAAACCGAATCACACTACGCGGTTCACGGGATCAAATTTGCAGCGTCGTTCCACTGACATCAACTTATCGTCTGAGCAGCGTCTGGCTGACTCTTGCGCCGTCTGTTACATCTTATCCGTACACATATATGTACATACCTGCTACTGAAGATAAAATGCTTTATTACCAGAAAAGTTACAGACTAGGGAAGCTTACTCATTGAATTTGCTCCTAGTTGTGACGTTGTGTGCTTTGTCAAATGTCAGTTGTCGGTGCAAGTAAAATTCAGTGATTATAAATAAAACAAAACAAAATGAGTAGAGGTGAATGTGTGTTAATTAAATGTCTCTTCGGTAACTCTCTTGGAGGTGTTATTTTATTCGACATTGCAACCGCGTGCTTATAAATGTGATCTTAGCAGCATTACTGAAAGCACGCGAGCCGTTTCAACGCATTGGGTGTGCCTCCTTGTTAAACAGAACTTCAAAATACGTGTTTATAGGTATAAAAATTATACAAGGAAAATATGAGCAGTATGGTACCTTATTTTTAATTCTCTTTTAAATATTCTTTAAGGTTAATAATGTTGCAAAATTTTTCATTTCGAAAGGATAGTCTGTATTTGTGCGAGACTTAAGGTTTTCACAGCTTTGTTACTAGAAGTTAAAGTGTCCTTGCATGTTACACCGTCTCAACTGGTAAATAGGTAACGACGTTTCGAAGGATTGTAGTGCTTTATCTTTAGGTTCAAGTAGTCCAAGACACGTCTACTGCTGTCCTGAATCTTATGCTGCGTCCTTGTGTCATATGTGACCTGACAGCGTTCTTCAGGCTTCCTTGTGCCTACTGCCAGCTCCGTCACAGATAAGCCGCGAATTATAATTTTCAGTATCAGGTTGTTCCCTTATCGAGAATGCCTGCTCGCCATAACATATGCTTGCAACGCTTCTTTAAATTATTTTCAGTTTCACTTCCGCCCCTAAGAAATGGTGTGAGAAAAGGAAACACCTTTTTATTATGCATTTCATTTCTTCACTTCAGTGTTCACAGGCCGTCCTTTCGACCCAAGACGGTCACAGTCTGTGCTGTGGATTTCAGCCTTCCCGTGCTGATCTTGCGATAAGGCGCAATACAGAATTCTGTGAATAGCAATTACGTGTCGAATGTTGGGTGTTTGTTGTAAGATGTCTCTTAACGCGCCGAAGAGGCACTGAAGGGAGGTCGACGTGTAGATAAGTAGTCAACGATACGCCCCGGCCACTTTACTTCCACGGAAGAGACCCCTGCCTCTTTTACAGGAGGCTGGTTGAGCCGGTGTTGATGGGTAAAAAGGGGCGATGCCCCCGCCGGGACTCGAACCCCTGACCCGTAGCGAGTTGTTATACCGATTGTGCTATCCCAGCCTGGTATTTTTTTACAATAAAGTTTATTTAGTCCTGATTTCTTGATGACATGCTTGTGGAGTGATGATGACCGGGTGAAATCTTATTACTCGGAGAAACACCTGTCACATTGTCACATTTCCCACCGCAAATCCCACACAGACTGGTGTGGGATTGAACGCGTGCCTCCGCTGTAGGAGGCTGGCGAATAACTGCCCCAGCCATGGTACAGACTTTTGGTTGCTGGTGTGCAGTATAGAATGGTGGATTCTGTATTGACTAATGAACTGGACATGTCTGGGAAGAAAGCGGCGGTGGCTGGAATAGTGAATAATGAGCTGATAAGGGTTTGTGAGGAATCGGTTGAGGCCTAATAAGAAGGGTGAAAATATATAAGCTTTACATGAAGACCTATGTATGTATTGCTGAGTCACATTATATAGTTAAAGTTGTGTGTCTGCTGGCACTAAGTATTCTGCAGTGCACTTCACGTGTGCTAATCATAGTTTACAATATTCTTGGAATACTACATTAGTTACCATGCATCCTTTTTTAGTTGTTAGCTCTTGCTTTGTGTTTTGTTTCCTATTTTATAGCCTATCATCTTAAGTACAGTCTCGTCCTAGCTGTCACCGCAACCTCAGTTCTCTTTTCTTCAGCTGATTTTCTCATTTACATTTGCTCTTGTGTGCAAGGTTAACTAGATTTCGCAGTTCTGTGACCTTGTTACCAGTGAGTACCTCCCTCAGTGCTATTTCCTCGTTCTTGTTTGACCATTTTTTGTTCAAGAGTTTCTCTCTCCAGCTCTGCATTTTTGGGCATTTAAAAAATAGATGGCATAGTAGGTATAGTGACTCGTTGCGGGCTGGGCCGTCCGAGGATCGAATCTCGGCGGAGGCGAGATTTTCCAGGCTCGTCCGAACCGACTCTGGGGCCCGCCGAGACTCCCATACAATGGGGAGAGGGTCATTGCCAGGGGTTAAGCTGTCGGGGGATGGCATCAACCAGCCACCCCAATCCAGCGCCAAGGTTGAAGAAAGAGTAGAGCTGTACCTGTACTCCCCATCTGTGCCTTCCTGGCAGGTTATAGGATGAACTTTACCTTCACCCCCGCGCATAGGAGGTATCTGCTCCTCTCTGTACCCCCCGCCCGCTTCGTGCCACTCGTTTTCCATATCCCCAGCATGAACCACGCTCTGCCACTTCTTTCTTTCGTATTGCAACAGGATGTGTGCACCTCTCTCTGCCAGGAGTGTTTCAGTTCCTCGTGTAGTGATAATGATTTCTTGTCCATCATTTCAGCCAGCCACCTCTGTCTTTGGATAACATTGCATCTGGTTTTGATAACGTGACAAGTAGACCTTATGTTTATCTCCCGCGCGTTTTGCCACATATACCCCAGTCCAATCATGCTTACGCGTTCCTTTGGATGTGCATCTATGGTGTCTCTCCATTTACGAGATGCGTACAAGCACAGGTACGTTAACTTTCCAGAAGACATAGGAATGACTTCAAATTTCTAGGCACCGGAAGACTGACATGAAGCAAGTTCCGTACTGAGCACCAACCAATATTACGAGCCACCGGAGAAAATTTAGTCGTCCGGGTGACCTGGCGCCTGGAATTTTGCACCCCTTCTTACAACTAATATAGCGCTCGTACAACTAATATAACACAGCCTGATATATTACTTGTTATGATTGCTTTCAGAGTGCATTGCAGAGCAGTGTGTTTAATTATTTTACGCTAACGTCGTACAAAATACAACTTTTTAAAACTTCATACTACTGTTGCTACACAGAATATTATAGTCCAAAATGATCGATTTTAAAATTCGGTTTGAATGCTGTTGCTAAGATACAGATAAAACATGTAGCGCGTGTTGCGTGAAACGCCTTTCCTGAAATTATTTACGCGTTTAAAATCAAGAGATAATGACAAAACGAATTCGCCGGCAGTATTACTTCCTGCAGATATACCCTGACGTGTTTTTAATTTGTTTCTGCAACCACAGCCACTGGTAGCTTTGCCGCATTTTATAACTTCAAAAGGCTGTGCGCTCTTCGAGATAAATCCTACAGTATTTCACCCATAGTTATAAAAAGAATGCCACAATAGTGCACAATACAGCCTTCGCTGGCACAATCTATTAAGAATCAATATAGAATGTGGTCTGTAAATTTCACAAGATGTGAGGGTTTCCTTTAGGGTTTACCCATATCAGGAGGTTATTACTTCGAAGCCTCTTTTCAATGTCTGCCTTTCGACCCACAATGACACACCATCATCGGTTGAAACTACTGAACCAGGTGGCATATATGGAATGAGCTTGTCTTCTTGTTTACACTCTTCCTGTCTTGGCAGTTTTCTTCTTTCGATTTTGAGTCACAAACCCACTGTGCACCGTGAAAGAGCCCATCACTTTCCAGTAGGAACAACAATAGCCTCTTACCCTGAAGTGTTGGCCGACTTACCCTCCACATTGCATTTTCAATGAATTTGTCTAGATTCTTTCGCAAAGCAGTTCCGAAGGTGGCTGTTAGCGTAGTGATGTCTGTTCGACTATCCATCCGTCCGTTAGGATGAAACAGTGTAACTTCCATATCAGGAATTTTTGGTAAAGTTTCATATTTAGAATTTGCATTAAAATTTGTCTACACATTCAAGTTTTGTTTAAAATCAGGCAAAAAGTGACAACACACTTCGCATGAATACCTACTTACATTTATGATTGTATCTCGCCGTGCTTAGTCTTTATAATTGAGACATTGTGTTCTCTGTAAGGTACGAGTCGACGCCGAAGAAATAGTGAACGATCTAAACATGGCAGTCTAGCGTGATCAATTGCAAATCTCCCCGCTTACAACGACCTGACACACACGACGTTTCGGTTATGGTCTGTCATAAATCTGGTGTTATTATGTGGTGAAGTCTTAGTGTGTGTTGCGTAAGATGCGGAAACTTTCTAAATGCTTGTACTTTGAATGTTTTTCTTTAAATTATTCACAAATTTAATATCGAGAGAAAATAACGTAGCGAACGCGCCAGAAGTGTTAAGCTCTGCGAACATTTCCCTGCATGATGTATGAACCAAGCCTACTTGTTTACACAGCTCGGTTCTTCGATATTTGTTGACCCCTTTCCTTGCAGTTCTTAAATACGCTGCTTTGCGCGCTACTACACTTTATTATTCACATCGAGTGTGCTTGTTCTTAAGTTTTATATTTTAACTCCATCTCTTTCACAATTTTCCTACAAGTTTCTCTTCTTCACTTAAGACTGAATCTCCCTTTTCACAAACTTCCCAAGTTTTCTTGGAGTGTGAATTTTTTTCATCATGTCATATTATTCAAAAAACTTTCTGTGCGAAATAACTTTTCTAACTCGTCCATTCCTATGAAAGGTTTGAACTTCTGACAGCTAGGGTGATGAAGATTTAAATCTTTTGAGGTTTTACGCCGGGTCGACTGATACAGAGGTTTCGGACTAGGTGAGTGCGTCACAAACGTCCATAACTAGGCTCCAGTTGATGTGAGGAAGACTTGGCCTTCATCCTTCAGCCTTTTAGTCCTGGCTGTTGAATTGTTCAGTGGCTCTGAGTTTCTCCTTCATTTTCACATTTAGTATGATCCTTTGCTGAAATTCCTCCTAACAGCTTCTTCAAACCTTACATGGCCTGACGACAGATGATTGACACCTTTCCTCAGACTGTCCTTCTCGTGGAATATAATAATAGTATAAACTACGCGTAGCAGTTTTTTGTTCCGAGTGAGGCGCTGGACAAATTTAACGTAGATACTGAAGTAACAGCCTTAGCTTTAAAAATGGACTAGAATATATTCAAACAAAGCAAAATATAATAGAGGTTGGGGCAGAATTCAATTGTCACTGTTATTTACGTAGTGCGCTGGCAGCGATGGAGAGGAAACGAAAGTAAATAAGATATGCTATCAGCTAGGAATGTCATTTGGTATGCTTGCATCAGTGGTGGGTCGACCGCCATGCCTTCCACATAGGGACTTTTTTGCAAACGCCTCTGTTATAGCAACACAAAAGCATTTCAACTTTTAGAGACATGAATTTGTTCCTGTTGGCAACAAACTCAAGAACTGTGTATAGAAGTTTCGAACTATGCGTTCTGCACGTGATAAGACAGAAACTTGTACGCTCTGTCGCAGATGTGTGGATATCGGAAAATGTTGAAGGAGCAGGCCTACGGACCGCTATCGGCTGTTGCCCCAAGCAATTAGCAGGCAGACATTCTGTTGCCATTAACGTACCGAGCAGAGTGCTTCAATGTGAACTTCGTTCTGACTTATGACTCACTGTCAAACTGTGATTTTGCTTGAAGAAGGGCATTTTGTAAGCAATTCGTTACGAACATCCACATGATATTCTTTGTCTGATAAGGTTAGATGAAAATAAATTTGAAGTGTTTGGTTGTATGAATGAACAAAGTTATATAATCTCAAACAGAGAATTTCCAAAGAAGCAAATGCCATGTTACTTTGCGGTTTGGGAAGTTTTATGAACTGAGACGTAAGTGAGATGTTCATGATGGACGACAACTGACAGGTGTTGTTGTTAAGAAGCAATTTCAGGCGCATTCCCACAGTCGCGAAAAGCGCCTATTAGATTTGTCATATTCGTCCGTCCGTGTCTGTATTTGCCCGTCTGTCCCCATGTATCAACACGTCTCCCACTGGACGGATTTCCGTGAAATTTGAAATTGGGAACTTTAGTGACAATCTGTTGAGTAATCACATATTTGGTTCAAATTGTGCAAAAATCTCCTGCACTTCACGTGAAGACCTGTGTGTCTTTTATTGTTGCCGGCGACTTTAAATCGCCGTAAAAGCGCTCTCTTTGACGGAAATGATGTCAGGCTGTTGGTTCATTCGTCCGTCCGTCCGTCCGTCTGTTCGGGTGAAAAGCCCGGCTCCCACTGGACGGATTTACGTGACCTTCGACATTGGGCACTTCTATGAAAATATACTCGGAATTTCCAAATTTGGTTAATATCGGGCACCTTACATGAAAACCTAGACACGCGTTATTTTTGCTGGTAACATCAAATTGCCACAAAAGCGATATCTTCGAGTGAAATAGTTCTAGGCTGTTGGGATAGCCGAGGAGATATAAACATGTGCCCTATATATGGCTTCTCCCTCCAGATGTCATTTATGCTGCTCTCGCCTTCCCCACCTTCCCTTTCCTTTCCTCCAGGCCTTTCACTTTTGATCCCTGTGGCGACTTTGATTCTGTGTGGGAACCTGAAGTCACAAAATTGGTGTTTGGTTTGCTGTTCAAATGCCTTTTCGGTGGGCCCTGCTGGGGGGTCGATCTTCAGGCGTCGTGGTTTTGAGAGGAGGATTATGTATTTTGGGTTTGTGTGTTTTCGTAGCACCACGCGTTATTTTTGTGATATTTAAAGTGTTACTGTGTCTTGAAGCTTTCATGGAGCCCAGTTTGTCGCTATAAGGTTGTAAGTATCCGAAGTTGAGTTTATACTGTTCTAATACGCGAACCGTCTAAGGTCCACTTTTGTTATTAAATCAGATATTGTTGAATCAGTTTTTATTTTGTGCGGATTTATTATTATCTGTAGTTTCACTTGCTCTCCCCCTGGGTCCCACGCTGCATTGTATAGAGAGGGTGCGTAAACATTAACCTTTTAAAGCCTAGCGGTAACTTTACATACGACCAAGTTTGACATAAAAAATTCAACGTGGTGCCCACATTGCGTTTATGTGTTTTGTACGGATCTCAGAACAAACAGCAACTTTTGCCTTATAAAACATTAAGAGACTGGTTTTTATAACCGAAGTGGAGAGTGTTTACAGCGCGGTACGCACTGAGTCCTTATATAAAACAGATATGCTTCGTCTTTAAAGGGTTAAACGAAAGTGCCGCAATGTTATGTTACACTTACGTTGCCCGTCTTCTTTTATAATGTTCCCAAACAAGGACAAACACTTGTCTTGCAATTCCTATCACACTGAATAAATTTTAAAAACCTGTGATAGAATTAGGTATCTTTGAAAATTGTGAATTAAGGCTGCCGCATCCTGTAGTAGGAAATAATAATAATAATAAATACACACACACACATTTGCAATGACTGAAAGCAAGTCTGCCGTAAGTAAGTTTCGACTCCATTGCTGTCTATGCATAGGCCTAGAATGCACACCCATGAATATTTTGTGGGTTGACTATATAAAAAAAGAATTAACAACGAAAGGATATGCGCTCTTCTGGGATATTACGCAGCGTTGAGCGGTAATCCTTTAACGACGTTTCGCGATAAAGTATCTGTTCCATCTTCAAGGGTCAAGAAGTCTTCTTGACCCTTGAAGATGGGACCGATACGTTGTCCCGAAACGTCGGTAAAGTATTACCACACGACGCTGCGTAATATCCCAGAAGAGCGCATATCTCATCAAAATCGCCGCGGGAGCGTGAAATGACAACAAAAGCTCTACAAAACTCCATGCCTGTGTAAAACAGGTATTGTATGCGTGAGTTCTGCCAAGAATTCTCGTTATTACATCCTTTGTAACATTTCGTAAACTTGAGTGTCACGACGTTGGAAAGTTGCGATAGTTTTCCAACAAGAATCGTCTCTGTGTTTCCCTCTTTCCGAATCCAAGCACCGTGTCCAGCCCAGTACTCTCATCTGACAATACCAAGTTACGTGTACAAATGACGAACGCAATCCATATGTAAGTCTAGTATTAAATCAGACCATTCATATGTGTAACCGTGTTCAGTCACAGTAACTGCGCTGTCGTCATAGTTTTCGACAGTCGAACTGCTGCTCAACTGGGGAAGACACTGCCGCATGACGTCAATACTCATCCCTTCACCGAAACTTCCAAGTCGTAGTAAATATGTATGTATGACAAAATGAAAGATGTTCTTTGATGTCAAAATGATACTAAAGAAAGTTAACTGTATTAAACCTTAGTAACCCGAATTTACAGAAGGGGCCTAATTTCAGAATGTAATTCTAGAACACAGTAGAACGTTTATGGTGGTATTGATTTAGGTTATTTTTGCACTGTGTCCTATTCTTGAGTTTCTGTGGAATTTTGTTAGTGCTTATTGTAGAGTGCTCGATAGGCATTATGCTGTGAACAGTAACTATGACATTATGAATTTCTTTAATATTGGACATCCCCGTTGGCGTACGCACACAGTGTACAGAATCCTCAATTCCTTGAAGGAAATCGGTCACGACCAACTTTTATTTTCTTCTTTTTATTTTAAGACAATTGAGCTACCGGTTTCGGCCAATTATGGCCGTCATCAGGCGCCACAAAAAAACATGAACACATGAAACTGTACTCAGTTTAGAAGGGGAAGGCCTTCCTCTTTTACAGCAAGTTTAAAATTACAGAAGGTAAAAGCCTTGTATATGTGTCGTATAGAAAATTAAAAATAAAAATACGTAAGCCTATATTCTATATGTATTTTTTATTTTTATCTTTTTATACCACACATATAAAAATTTAATGTGTTCCATGTCCGTGCACTATATTATACAAAAACACTAATCACCAACAAATGCACAAAGGGAGTTTTATCATCAATCGTAACACACTCCTACATATTTCGACCCTGCTGGGTCATCTTCAGGGAGAACATTTTTGTTATCGTTACTCTAAGGTTTCACTTTATAGTTGAGTGAGAATGTGCTGTTGACTGTGTACTGCGTTGTTTTTGGAGGCGTGAACTGTGTGCGGTCCCGGCCTGCAGACGATTGATGATAAAACTCTCTTTGTGCATTTGTTGGTGATTAGTGGTTTTGTACATACACAAGGCTTTTACCTTCTGTAATTTTAAACTTGCTGTAAAAGAGGAAGGCCTTGCCCTTCTAAACTGAGTACAGTTTCATGTGTTCATGTTTTTTTGTGCAGCCTGATGACGGCCATAATTGGCCGAAACCGGTAGCTCAATTGTCTTAAAATAAAAAGAAGAAAATAAAAGTTGGTCGTGACCGATTTCCTTCAAGAAATTGAGGATTCTGTACACTGTATAATATTATATTTCATTATTCTTTCGAACAAACATGAATTAATAACTGTAGCCTAAGAGTAAATTCTTCTGTTGAAATTTCAAATGTGAAGCTCGTGTCGGGGTAGTTAAGTTAAGGTCCTACCGCACCCTCTTCCATGTTCTGTTATCAGGCGGACGGTGGGTACATAGCCGTATACCATAACAGCTGTCCATATTTTAGAGCAGGGTTTCTCACTCGGGGTTCCGTGTAACCCTAAGGTTCCGCGAGAATTCGCTAGGGGTTCCGCGAGAGAATTGAGTATTTGTGCAATAAAACAAGCACATGTTTCACTTTATATAGGTAAATTTCATTCTTTATTTATAGTTTCAAAAATAACACTTTTTATCCATATATTGGCCTATAAAATAGATCAAGAAACCAACACATGCGTATAAAAATTTTGTAACTGCTAGGCTGATCGTGTTACTCACTAAGAAAATGTTTTTTCAAAGCCTTGTATAAAATTGTGTCTTAGGCTATATTTTTATTCATATTGCATTAGCTTATGGGTTTTAGTAGCCTTACTATTTAACATTGTCAATAAATTTTCACGTTGTAAATAGCATTGATTAAAATCTATTTACAGCCTTTATTTAAATTAAATCTACAGACCCTACCTATTGAAAAATTATATCCCATTTTGGCTTAAGCCAGTTATTTAACAGCAATTTATTACGTTTATTTGTGAGTTTTTAAAATTTATGGACGGGAAAGAAGGACGTTAATTGCAAGGAAAGTTGGATAAAAAGGCATTCTTAATTTTAAATAGGGAAAAAACTACTCTTGCACATACCATAACTCATTAGTATCTTGTAGAGTAGAAACTTGTGATAAGATTTTAGGCCCACTTGGATGAGGTCAAAAAATCAAGAAGGAAATAAAAAAACTGAAGTTTTTTGTACCTATATTTCTGACTTGCATTAGAGTTGATATCCTTTGTGGAGAGGAGGAACGATACAAGAAGTGTAGGCTAATAAGTTGGCCAAAATAAACAGAACAACAAAAAAATCGTTCTCTACTCAAAAGAGCTTCGACGATTATTATTGGATTGCTATATTTACAACTTACCGATCACGCTAACGTACCGTGACCTGTAGATAAAGTAATTTTTATGCAGGAGTTCCCTGAGACCTGAAAATCATTTCAACGGTTCCTCCAGGGTAAAAGTTTGAGAAAGGCTGTTTTAGAGGTTTGCTTGGACCGAAATTGTAGAAATTTATCTGGCCCGGCCCAAGAAGCATTATGGCTGGCCCCGAAGTTTTACTTTCAGATGTGTTGCCCGTATATGACCGAAACCCGACTTCCTTTTATCCTAGCCCGAATGGAGCCCTACATATTTAGGGTCTACTCTGTCTCGATGCTTATTTAATGCGTGTCAATAACATATGAATAAATAATTTAATGGCACTGTTAGGATATCTGGTATTATTTCGGCTTTTGTTCTAGGGTGTTATTTCGGACTGTTTCTGGGAGAGGATAACTTCAAAACTACCCGAAATATGAAGCTATGGTTTGTGTGGTTTCATTTTTTCTCCTCCTTGTTGGTGACGAGTACAGATTCTGGGATCAGAGGCAGTGTTGATTGGTAATTTCGTACTGAACTGTCGGATGAGCTTACCTCCAGCTTAGAGGTAGTCGAAATAGAAGAATTATTCCAGCAACTTATTATTCTTCGACTGCTTTGAAGATGGAAAGAGCTGCTCCAAAACGTGTAACAATCTACCAGTCAACACAACTTCACTCCTGAGAAGACTCGTTTGTTTTCAAAGCCTGACCAAACCCAGTTTCATTCTTTGCACTTACATTACGTGCAGGTAGAATCTCAACTCACTTGCTTGGTCAATTCCCATCACCCAATTGTCGTCACATTTCTATATGCTAATCGAGAGTTTTCTGTCACGAGCATGAGAGGAACGCAAGAACGATTAAATTTTTTGCGGAAAATGAGTATCTTGAGAAATACCGGAATTTCTTTAACGTTTGAATTGTATCATTTGAAAAAGGCCTGAAAACTGCAGAGTATCGGTGCTGCCAGGATCACGCCTGGTCCTCGGGTTGGGTGTCCCTCCAAACCGCTAGTTATACACTAGCTGGCTTTCTGACCCCATGGAACAGAATCTTTATAGTTTTCAGCTTGTCAAACAATTTACTACATTTTATGGAACCCGAATATACAGTGTCGTGTTCACAAGAGCCGGCCATCTGTCCCTGTCCTGAGCCATATCCGTCCAATCTAATTCCCCGCCATCCTGGTAGTTGAATATTTTCTTCCAATCTACACCTACTTCTTCCAAGTGGTTCTGCCTTCAGATTTCCCTTCCGAAAGCCCTCTATGCATTCTCCTTTTCCTGTCGATTTGATCATGCGAATGATTTTTGCTGAGGAATCTCCTGCAAGTCATGAAGATCCTCATTATGCAGTCTTTTCTAGTCCGTGTCATTTTGTTCCTCTTAGGCCTAAATATCTTCCTCAGCACTATACTCTCTAGCACCCTGAACCTATGTCCCTCTTTACTGGAGGGACCAACTTTCATATTCATACAAAATAACAGAAAAATTTATAGTTTTGTGTATTTTAATCTTTATTCTTCTGGATAGCTAACGAGACGACAAAAGATTCTGGGCAAAATGATAGCAGGCATTCCCTGAATTTAGTCTGCTCGTAATTTCTTCATGAATGGAATTTTGATGTGTTGAGGTTTTTCCCAAATTTTATATTGTTCATTTTCGTGCATTAAATTAATGTTTGGTAAATTTAAGACTAACCAAATGCACACTCGTCAATTAGCTTATTTATTTTATTTCTTATTTATTCTATTTATTATATAAAACTTCAGATGTGCTGTTCGTGCTGAGTAGTATGAATAGCACATCTTAACTGTTTTATAGAATATATTTGATGTACTCCGTCTTGAAAATTGCAGGTCGCCGAAACATGTCGGAGGAGAAATAAAATAAGATATATAAACTAACTTAAAACTGTACATTTGTTTGCTCTTACATTTACCGAAGTTATTCCCAAATATTTCAAATTTGCCGCACTTTTGAAAGATGTATTACCTATTTTTATGTTGCGATTTTGCCGCATTTTGTTCCTGAGATATGAAAGTATACTTAGTTTCCTCAGCATTTACTTCTAGACTACGTGTATCTCCTCACTAGCGACTAATAAGCGTGTGTGTCTTCTTTGTAGTATATGTGGTTTCGCCCAGTAAATTAGCATCAACAGCATAGGACAGTAGCTGATATGTCGCGCTCTGTTTCAATCCCTCCAGGCTTGCTTGAACTACGAGGGGTTAGAATTGAATGGGACACAACCATAACAATTGATTACTGTACATTTCTGGCTTAATAGTTTACAGTAGCGTGGTGAGGTTAAACGAAGAATTCCCATGACTCGACCATTTCCACACATGCCTCGAGGTGCCTATGCTTCTCTTTGGAATTTACTTGCCTAATTTCCCCTCCAGGCGTCTGCCCTTTGTGTTGATCTAGTCTGCACATAATGTGTATGGAACATACATGAACAGACGCTGGTCATCTAGCGATATCATGTTGGGTTTCTTGCTGGAAGTCAGTTGGGTATAATCTTTGATAACTGTTGTTGCCTTTCGGAATCGAATTTTACATTCGGTAGTCTTACTTAAGGTGTCTTTTACTGTGACATGCGCATTTCATTTCTCTGTCCTTGTGACTCGTCTGTGTTTACTTACGCACCATAAACATACTGAATATAATCAGTCACATTCACCAGCAAATGCGCATAATAGGATTACAAACTCTACATAAATTCTAAGAATTTGTAAAAGTTTCAATGCCGACGTGCCATCCTCAGAGATGCTCCAGCACAAAGGAGTACAAACACCAAGACATCAATCTTCGCAGTACAATGCAAGTATTAAGATATTTAGAATGTTAAAACAATAAAATATGTAATGGTAAATATAAAATTACAGCATTATTGAAATTGTGGTCGTCATACTTCTGACAAGTTCCAGGCCGAAGTCTAATGACTGTTTACATTATGCGCAGCGCATGCATACGAACAATTGAGTCAGTCCTCTGTGATCCGAGGTGATCTAGTCCCAGTGGCGGGTGTTGGTGTGTGTCGCGCCAGGAGGAGAAATAACTAATGTATCCAGCCCTCCGTACCGAATATGAGGCACAACTAGCCTGACGTCTAATGGCTACTGCGGGCTGTTTGTCCATAGCCGAAGCGGCAGACTCTAAAGCTGACCACACACCTCTAACTACGAGGATCGGTCAGAAAATAAGTTTACAACGCATTGGCCTATATTTCAGGTTCTTTTTCGAATCTAATACCAACCTTTCAGATATAATTTTACTGACATCGTACCGATTTTCCACAAAGGCGGCGTTACAATGGGGAGCAGGGGTATCGTATTCGATATAGTGACTATGCTACGGGCTGGACGATCAGGTGATCCAATGCCGGGAGATGTGCCCCTTTACCAAAACGTTCAGACCAGCTTTGGGGTCCACGTAGTCTCCTATTCAAAGGGAACCGTGGTTCTTTTCCTGGGATATAGTGACGGGGACATGAAGTTGACCACTGACCTCCATCTAGCACCAAGGTTAAGAACGAGGAGAGCTATATCTCTGCTTCCCCTACTTTACATTTTTCACCTTTTATCCCTGCAGCAATTACGGCATTTTGCATAATGTGGGGCGAGTTTTTCTATTCCACCTTGATGTCAGTCCTTCCCTGACCTGTGTTACCAGGTTTCATGTCTCAATTGTTTCCAAATCCGGATCGCCTTTAAATTTTAGGATGCCAGGATTTTGCTTCAGCGCTGAAAACAGATGACAAGCCCTCCGCGATGAATTATCCTGATATAACCATAATCATTGTAGGTTCTCTAGTTACCAAATTATATGCCATGTAAACTTATTTTGTAACGGACCCTTACAGCTTTGTGTCGTGGTGCTTAACTAAACACAATGACAGTTTTATTCCTTATAATTTTGTTTGTCCCCCCCTCCCCCCCACCCACTACTGTCGTCGCTTAATTAAAAGTTAAGTGCAAGTACGCTTATGCACTGCGATTAATGGCGTATAGTCAAAGTTACTTTATTCCGTTAGAAACACAATGTCTGAAGCCGATTGTGCAGTTTTGCCTTTAACAGCCAGAATCCCGTGTTTCAGCGGTCAGAACAAAGTGATCATTCATCACTGCTGTGTTGTGGCATCTACTCTGTCAGTTATGGTTATACGTAGGCGTGCACGTACATTGCGGTTTTATGTTCTGAGGATCAAAGAGCACAGAAACTCGTGAAATTTGTTTTGCAATATGTTATTACAGCGGCGATAGGGAGCGAATCATATAAAGCCAGCAACATGTGTAATAAATTTCAGTAATTGTTAACCTGCAGAAAACACATAAATGAAAACTTAGGCACGTGTCATTAGTGAGGCTCAAACAAGTGCTTCAGAGCCAACTCATAAATACTATTTGTAGATTAGATTTCTGCAAACTTTTTGTTGTGTTAAATTATATTTATATAACATAATTTATAATCCAGTGCAGTTTAGTTCATGGATTAACCTGCCGAGGTTGTCACTAGATGGTCTTAGGAAGGAGTGATACTGGAGTTAGAACTTTTATTGCTTGTGGCAGTAGAAACGGTGGTAATTTGTATTCTGTACCATTTATTTTAATGTTTTATGTACCTAATTTTTCAACAAAAATGTTTATATATTTAATTTAGGTGTTGGATATATTATAAATCTAACTTCTCTGCTGTTTGTTGTGTTGGGTTGTGTGTATGTGTGTGCGTGTGAGTGTGTGCGTGTGTGTGTGTGTGTGCGCGCGCGCGCGCGCGTGTGTGTGTGTGTGTGTGTGTGTCATCATGAGATTTTTGTTGCATTCTGTTGTGCCGGTTTCAAACTTGGCCGTTGCACTGTAAAATTGGCACGTTAATAAAAGAGAACTGAATTTCGTTTAATTAAATTGTTGTTGTTGTTATTATTATCCGAATTTCTCACTTCTCAGCTTTAGCTGGGAAATATTCACCTATCCTGGGATGTATCATCAACAGGATTAGGCTCGGTAGTCTTATGTGTAATTTAGGAAATTTCTTACAATTGAACATGTGCCAAGAATTACCACTTTTTGCGTTTCTATATACGCGTTTGGGTGCAGGTTAAGTCTCTTTAAACTTTGTGACAGTGACTTTGGAATTATTCCCGTAGCTGAAATTACTATCGGGACCACTTGTACTGCATCCTGCTTCCACATAGCACGTATTTCGTTCCTCAGTTCTTGGTATTTGTTTTGTTTTTCGGTTATTGTTTTGGCGAGATTGTGTGTATTTGGAATAGCTATGTCTATTAGGAAGGTATTTTTTGTTTTCTTGTTCGTGACAGTTATGTCAGGTCGGTTGGAAGGTATTGTTTTGTCCGTAATAATGCTGCGATTCCAGTACAGTCTGAAGTTGTCATTCTCCAGCACGTTTGCTGGTTTGTACCTATAGTATGGGCATTTGTCTTCAGTTAGTTCAGCTGCTTCTGCCAGTTTCTGGTGTATAACTTTCGCTACTTCATCATGTCTTTTTATAGACTATTATTATTATTATTATTATTATTATTATTATTATTATTAGCCAAATCAGCATGATCGCCATCATCTTCGTCATCGGTATGTACGCCTGCGACTGCATATTCTCTCTGTGCTCAATTCTTCACATATTCCATAGTCACAATGTTTGTATTTATTGGTTTACAAAAGAGTATGTTGTACTTGTAACGTTGTATTTGAACCAATCACGGTGGCCGTGCGGTCTGAGGCATAAGTCTGCGGTAGCTCACATGCTGGGATCGCGGGTTCGAATCCCACCGGCGTCATGGATATTTGTCTCTGATGAATGTTGTGTGTTGTGCAGATGGGGGTCTCTGCGACAGACCGATATCTCGTTGAGGAGAGTCCTACCGAGTGTGTGTGTGTGTATGTGTGTGTGTGTGTGTGTGTGTGAGTGTGAGTGAGTGAGTGAGTGAGTGAGTGTGTGTCACTGGGTGCGATCACGTGCAATAATCACCCTCTACACCTGTGATGAGGAGGTAGAAATGGTCGGACAAAAAGAAAACACTACTGCATATGTACTGTCCATATCCTTTATAATCGTTAAATTAAAATTAATTTCTCCGATGTTCTTGGGATTGCACAAATGGATTTTATACATTTGCAACACATTTCGGCCCCTATGGACCATTATCAACGGGTTCAATATAATGGAATTGGAATTAATCAAAGGTTTACTTAAGTCACGTTTTAAAAATTCAAAACTTTTATAACAACAAATATTGCAGAAAGTTATTGTTAAGAAGATTGCTGCTTGCAGTGTACTTCGACTTCAATGACAGTATATATATTTATTTTATATACTCCATATAGATACATTTTAACAGTATCATTTTCGCAGTATTTTATTAGGATGAATTGCTGCTTTGAGTTTTTTCCAATGTCTTGTTTTCATTTAACCTAAATTCTGTATGCAGGAATCTCATGCAGTCGTACATGTAACTTATGTAAACCTGTGATACTTTCTCTTGCATTGTACTAAAATTGATAATGGACTGGATTGGCCGAAACATATGCCAGATATTTGTAGTTCGGTAACTCAAAGCACTGTGTACGTAGTTGGTTCTAATTTTACGATATTATTACATTCTCTGGTTACCGTCGTAATCCTAGCTCAGTGGTTTATTAGTTATTGCTGTTAAACTGAAAGATAAACAAGGATTTGGCAAGGCCGTTGATGTCGTGCCGCAGTTACATGCGCCTAACATTTAGAATGCTTGCTTAAGTCAGCCATTCAGCATGTACAGTACAACTTTACCCAGTATGGAACCAATACCATGGTTCAGCGCTCGTAGCCCATAGGTAGGAGGCTTTTGAAGGACTGACAGGTATTTTCATATCTAATTGTATCTGCAACAGGTGGGCTTGATTGCGCGGAAGAAGAGGTTAGCGGATTGGCCGAATGACCAGCCCAGGCTTCGAACCACGGCCTCTGGAGCCCTGCAGGAGATCCCCAGAAGGATGGACGTGGAGATGATAAGGTTGATATGACTCACATTCATTTATCTGATCTCTGAGCCTGGTGAGTGAACTGAGCTGACTAAGCCTGAATTATACTATCCGGAAATGAGTTTTTTTCGAGATTAATTGAGAGACTACGCTCGGCAACAATTGTCGTAATTGTGTAATGTACTTACAATTGACATAATACATTTAAAACACTCGTTCCCAACTTATGAACTGCTGAGTTTTTATGGGTTTTTAAGTCACAGTTCACAAAACTCTTCAAAAAGACCTCCACCTGAATCAGTGGGTCAACAGGTTTTTAGTCTGTACCTCGAAAATGAAGTGTTTTCGGACATGCGATTACATTGATATGAACTTTTCTTCCTTTTGTGCTTGTGTGGGAGGCGGGGGCGAACACATTCCTGAAGTTTTTTTAAACATTTTAGATACACTCTGTGTAACGTACCAAAATATTTGCAAATGGTCAGAATTGGTTAGAACGGCGCATAGGCATGAATTTGGGGGAGGGGGAAAGGCCTCTCCAATATTTTTCCTACATAAGAATAGTTCTTTTGCTACTGAGTTGAAGAAGGGCAATTAAAATATATAAATATTCTCTGAACGATTATTTTGATGGTGTAAGGGCAGAAAGAAAACTAAAAGTCTGCTCTCAAATGAATCTTCCCTATTTTTCTAATTTGACTCCTTCGTAAATTAAAGTTTCTAATACCAATCGTGCCGATCCCAGTGGCCGCGCGGTCTAAGGCGTGGGCCTGCGGCCGCTCGCTTGCTGGCATTGCGGTTTCGAATCCCGCCAGGGGCTTGGATATCTGTCTCTTGTGAGTGTTATATGTTGTCAGGTAGAGGTCTCTGCAACGGACCGATCACTTGTCCAGGGAAGTCCTACGACTGTGATGTGTCTGAGTACGATCCTGAAACCTCGACAATGAGGAGGCCCTAGCCTATTAGGGGCTGTTGCGTCATTGGACAAAAAATAGACATCGTTGATCTTGCCCCTCCCCCATGTTACTAGCCAAGTTACGTCTGTGGGACGGGGTTCTTCATTGTGAAAAATATAGCAGAAGCAACTTAATGCGGTTCTGGGGGAAGGTATGATATTTACGTAAAGTAAGGTTGGTTTGGGGCCATCGTAGAGTTTTAAGTGCCAATTGACAAGTAGAGTTCCGTCTGTTGATCGGTTGTGTGGGTAATCTTAGTGTCTTTATATAAATACTTTCTGTTACGCCAAAATGATTAAAGTAACCCTAATGTTTCCCAACCTTACATCACAGTTAGAAGGTAGGCAGGAAGATTCGTTAGTATGCAGACTTTCCCTAGCCAGTGTCAACGTTCGAGCTATTAGGGTAAGCAGTAGCGAAGAATGATTAAGCCTTAGTTACCCAGGTAAACATTACTCGCAGAGGGTATCTGATTATCATATAGAGGACCGCAGTGATAGCAGAAGCTTCTGTTGACAAGACAGGCGCTCTGAAGCGTCCCAACGTCGTAGCCTCGGTTTCCAGATTCGTAGGCAGGTTTGCACCGTCACAGCCGCCATATTACCTTAACAGAAACCGCGCATTTTCCGCAAACCTGTTACCATATGTACTTTCAGGGCCTTTATTGCATGTTACATCGCTTCCACCTGGCCAGTTCCTGCGCCTGTCATATCGCTGTTGCTTATGCGTGAGAGGAAATGAACAAGTGTGTGTATGAGGTGACCTGTAATGGCATAATTTTGGTAGAAAATATTGATATCCGACGGCTAGTTTAATAAATTTAATGTGTTCCATGTCCGTGCACTATATTATACAAAAACACTAATGACCAACAAATGCACAAAGAGAGTTTTATCATCAATTGTAACACATTCCTCCATGTTTCGACCCTGCTGGGTCATCTTCAGGGAGAACTTTTTGTTACCGTTACACTAAGGTTGCACTTTATAGTTGAGTGAGAATGTGCTGTTGACTGTGTACTGCGTTGTTTTTGGAGGCGTGAACTCTCTGCGGTCCCGGCCTGCACTGCACTGCAGTCTGCCGGAATTTGATCACTACCAGTAGATTTATACGTTCTTGCCTTCAGTAGAGGGGGAACGCGGTGGCGCAGTTGGTTGAGGTTCGATTCCCGATGGTGTCATTGGAATGTTTCATTGACATAATCCTTCCTTCCACACTATGGCCCTGGGGTTGACTCAGCCTGTAACAGAAATAAGTACCAGGAGTAGTTCCTGGTGCGTAGGGCTGACGACCTTACCACCGTCATGTGCCGATTGTCTTGAAATCTAGGAGCTTCAACCTTCTAGAACCCTCAGGGCCTGTCCAGGCCTGTAATGGGATTGCTTTACCTTTACCGTCAGCAGAATCTCAAACTAGCAGGCTCTAGGCGCAGATTGTAGTGGCTCATCTGTAAATATTTCTCTTCACCCAACCTTATTAACACCGCGAACAATCAATAAACGACATGAATACGAAAGACGTATTCAAATTACAGTGGCAACCTGCAGGCATATAACCCTTCTCATCCTTCACCAAGTTAGTTCTGCTCTGGTAACCACTCTTAAATTCAGGGTTTGTTTCGACGTTTCGTAGGAACATGCCGCCTCCATTTCCAAGGTAATTGACTTAGATGACTGTTACATTGTTTTTTCATGACACCAGCAAATGCACGTTTGAGATATATACATATATATGTATACATACATACATACATACATACATACATACATACATACATACATACATACATACATACATACATTCATACATACATACATACGTATACAGTCTAATATGGATCTTCGTGTTTCGATGCCGTTTATGCCATCCTCAGGGAGCCCCACAGCAAAATTTAAAACGTACCAAAATGTAGTACATTAATAAAGAAATTCATATTACACTGCAGTATTCTTGCAGCTAAAGGAAACGATATGGGTTTCACCAACTGTGCTTCAAACAATGTTTTAAAAAGTATAATATATTAAAACAGCAACCCCCATATATTTATTATGGCGTTGTTCATTAAATGTGGTTAAAAAGTAAGAAAATACAACATAGCAAAATAACGTTTTAACCATATTTAATTAAAAACGCCGTAATAAAAATTTCGGTTTTATTTTTTTTGCTGTATTACCCTATTAAAAATACTACTTTAGTCACAGTTTGTGAAACCCACATGGTTTCTAGCTGCACCAATGCTGCAATGTAATATGAATTACTTTTGGAATCTACTATATTCTAGTAAGTTTTAAATGTTGGTGTAGAGCTCCCTGCGGATGGTGTAAGGGACACCGAAACATGTAGCAGCGATATAAGACTGTATTCATATACACTGAAGATGCGTTTGTTGGTGTCATGAATGAACAATTTAATTCAATCAAAATGCACGAAATAAATAGTGTCAGATTAGATTCATGTGGCTGCTGAAGTGATTCGGAGGAGGAAAAATGTTGATTTTGTGTGTGTGTGTGTGTGTGTGTGTGTGTGTGTGTGTGTGTGTGTGTGTGTGTGTGTGTGTGTGTGTAGAGTATGGTAATCGTGATCAATGAAAGTTGCGGCAAAGGAAGGGGTGACAGAGTTTGTATCAGCCAAATGGGAACTGAGGCGGAAGAAACAAATCCTGCATGGCCTAAAACCAGAAGACCATTTGAAAAGCACCCACCTGAAGTCTTACGTCTGTACCTGATTAAATTTATTTATGCCCTTTTACGAGTCTGTATATTCATGTTATTACAGTTGATTTGGAGGTCGTTACTGTGGTATTTTTCGTAGTCCTTGTTTTTGTCCCTCAAATGCCTATTACTTTCCTGTTATATCCATTAATTTGCCTTTTCTTTCTATAGTCATTACATTTTAACTTGTTTCATTGCTCATAAAGTTTTGAACCTTCTCATGGAGTCGTGATTTACGCAGCTCCGTTTCCTAGCGTTTGTAAGCAATGGCTGAAATGTTTTCGTTCTTTCTTATATAATTTCAAGCTCTAGTGGCGTCTTTATTATCTTCTAATTTCTCCAAAGCCTCAAAGCTGTTTCACAGTTCGACTTGATACTGCTTGCTAACTTTCACATCGTCCAGGCTCTTCAGGTGAATCTCTACTTATCAGACTACAACTTTTCTCGCTGTCAGTCTCTCCCTAACTTCTGCGATCACCGGATAGTAATCAGTGTTACATTAACTGTTCTGAAATGTCGCACGTCAGGTGTCATATGTTGTTCATGAAGAAGCGATCGATGTGACTGTGAGTTTCCCATCAAAAATGACCAAATGTATTTATGAATATTTCGATGTGGGAATATTGTGCTGTTGACCATTAAACTGGATATTACGGAGTTGGTACTGTCACGCTATCGTAATTACTAGTTTTACATAATCTCTCTTTTCCAATTGTCTGTTCGAAAATATTTCCCTCTCCAATTTTGAATTTATATTTAGTCACAGTGATTAGTAATAAAGCCTAATTTACATAATGCTATAAACTGACTTTTCTGTGTACCCCATAAAGGCTTTCACTAAGTTTGTTGAAAATGAATATAGAAGTAATTAATTAAAATTTATTCGGTAAGGCCGATTTTGAGACATATTTGTCCCTATTAAAGCCAAGCTTATGTAGACCATAAGTGAAATTTTCCCTTATAAATTTGCGCCAACTTCCTCCGTTGGTGCACTGTATCAACCACTCTCTAATAACAACCAACTGAGGACCGTATCTGGTTGCGGCGTAGCTTACAGCGGCTCGTATGTTAAGCAATATATATATATATAATATATATTCACCAAACTAACATAGCACAATACACCATACTTACAAGTTATATAGCACATGAATAACAATGACAATTACACTCCTTTTACACAACATGTAAACACCACTCACAATACATTTCACAGCCTGAATCTAAGACATAATATTGCTGACATTAGAAAGTTAACAACATGATACAAATACCAAATATAATGCAAACTATTCTGAGAGAACAATACAAGCAATATAACCAGAAGGCACAATAATCAGAGGCTCCACACCTACATAAAGGAATACTTGATGTGCCGGTACCAAACACAAATCCCACATGAAAACCCTCAGCACCATCAAGGACTGTACAACCCCACCCGCTAGCTACATATTTGCCGAGACATAATTTGGAAGCCCGAGGCCGAAACATAATTTAGTTGCTCGCAGCTCGGACGCAGGTCGCAGAGTGAAAAGAGCAGGAAAAGGTCGGACAAAGGAAAACTCGGGACAACAAGTTCCACGTTGGAGGTAGGGGCGGAAACAGGAAGGGAAAACCGGTAGGTAAGGAAAAGGGGCGGTAAATAGGCTGACGTGGATCGTAAACAAAAACTGTGCCTTGACACGGCACAAATTTAATATTGCTAATTGTATAAATTGGCCTCTTAATCGTTTATATATACCAACACGTACATACATTTTATAAAATTATAAAGTTATCCATAAATATGAAACCTCCTGCATGTTCAGCGATAAATCGCCATCCTCAGAGAGACGTCAGTGCAGTACAGTACCTCAGTACCTCAATTAGTACCTCAAATCTCACATGTAAAATATTAAAAATATGCAGTAGTGCCTTTAAATAGAATAACATGGACATAATGGCCTCTAGGATGCTGATGTCTTCTTGGTTAAAATTCACTGATATGTAGTTGTTTACAATGTGTGTAGTTACCTGTATAGAAATAGCTAGTGTTGATTTTTATATTACTCATACCGTGCGTAGTCTTATAATTAATACATCAACCAACTTACGCACTTAACAAAATACATTCAGAAGCAAGCATAAAACTCCTACATGATTCGGCACCGAGGTACTATCGTCAGGGAGTCATTCTGAAGAAAAGAATAACTCCCTGATGGTGGCATCTCGGTACCGAAACGTGTGGGAGTTTTATATTTCTGAATGTACTTTATTAAGTGCGTAAGTTGGTTAGTGTATTAATTAAATCTAGAGTTGATGTTTTCGATCCAGAAGTATCAAATTCTGTAAATGTGATTAAAATCCAAAGTAGGATAGGATAAAAATATGTTAAAATGTCACTTAGATATATAACTGTCAATATTTTGTACACACCTTGTGCTGTGTATCGATATGTCCTGTCTTGGAAGGTGTTGTGTACTGAACTATCGTCGTGGAAAGGATGATGTAACAGAGGCGTAGCTGCTGTGCACATGTTTATTGGGATTTTATGTCGTAATCAAGCGTAAAACGAGGATTTATTTTGTAAGTACTTTCTTCATTGATAAATGCTCAGCGATATTGATAGAGTTGAGTATAGACGTTTTCAAAGCAATTTATGTGCCAGCCTTTATGACACGTTTTTATTGATTTCATGGTGCGTTGTATGGGACCGTATTCATGTCTGGTGTGTACTATGTGCAGGGAATATGCAGACTTCGGGTTATTTGATGTTCATGTTTTACATTGCAAGCTAGCCAAATTTGTGTTTTAATTTCTTTTTAGGGTCTAAGTAAACTAAATAAAATGTTCGGTGATCGAAAAGATGTGCGAAGATTAGGGTGTTTAAATATCGCACCTTTGCAAGAAAAGTGACACAACTCTAAAATTTTCAGTTTTCCGATTATGTGGTCACTTTGTAGAAAATTATTTTCTAAAAAATGACTACGTAATCTGAAAATTATTTTCTACAAAATGACCACATAATCTGAAAATTATTTTCTACAAAATGACCACATAATCTGAAAATTATTTTCTACAAAATGGCCACATAGTCTGAAAACTGGAAACTTTAGAGTTGTGTCACTTTTCTTGTGGGGGTGCGATATGTCGATGACTTTTCTAATTAGCTGACTATGGTATTCAAACGTCGCCCATGTTTAGTGCTGTCGTACTTCAGGATAATTAAAAGACTTATTTTGAAGTTTTCTTTTCTTTCATTTCTTTTTGTTATTGTGGAGCCGAAATAAACATTACAGTGGGAAATTTGCAGTATAGTAATAATTTCTTGTTGTGTGCTTTATTCTGAAAGAGGTAATTGGTGCATCCTGTTTACAAAGAATCTATGTAGCGCTAATTGAAGTTCTGTAAGGTGATTCGAATTGTAGTGTATGGTCGTGTCGATGGTTGTAGGTTTTATCAACATTATCATCATGTAACTGCCATGGAGTTAGGCCACTTTTTGACCCGTTCCGGTCTCACTCATCCAGAAGTCTCTTCCTTGGTCTTCCTTGGTTCCTTCTGCCTTTTCGTCAGTAGTTTTTCAGTATCCTGGGTAATCTGTTATGGGGCATTCTCTTTACATGTTGTATCCAGTTTCTCTTGTAGCTCTGTATTTTGTCCAAAACTGGGGTTATATTTCATTCCTTTGCAATCTCTGTATTTGTCTTATGATCTATCCAAGTGTGTCCTGCTGTTCTCATGTATTTCATCTCTCTCTCTCTAGGTTTTATAAATATATAAATTGTTAATTTATCCCTGTTTCTAGTGATTAATAGAATTCTTTTTTTCATTCCTTGCACATGTTAGTTTGAATTCGAGTTGTCCGTGAATGTTATTGATGTAATTTAGTATTTCTTCTGCTGTTATCTTACGAGAAAAATTATTTTGGTGTCACCAACGTGTGTATTATAATATATTATATTCCTAGTTGCAATCATGAATTTGGCTACTAGGTTCTAATAGCATTGTAAGAACATTTCTGCTGCTGGACCTGAAACATGAAATCCCATGACCATACCTTTTTTGGTTTACAGAAATTATTTTTAAATTGGAAATACTTAAGTGTAAATATCGTATGTAGTAGTAAAATTATTTATAATGTCGTCGTATTTTCAACTTTGTTGAAATTTATTATTGTTTTTGTAATGTGCAGAATTTCAGTGACACTTTCACATAAAGACCTTCTACAGCCAATGTTATTAATCTATTAACTGTATTGATTTTAAGTCCTGCGTTAATTGTGTAGATTTAGAATTATAATTAGAATTTATTAGGTTTAATTCTGCACAACTAGCGCATGACTTAAACATGACACCGTACTTCAGAGCCTTTACGTTCAGTCACTCCATCTGTTCTTTCGGCCTCTTTGGCTATGTCGCATTTCTTGTATTTATCACGTAAATGGAGAGATGTTAACTTACATGTATGTTGGTCTTCATATAAGGATTTTGTTGTTTTGTCCCATTTCAACCGAACCTGAATTGCGTCGACATGTTAGTGAAAAGCTCCAGTATGAGTTTTGACGAAAATTTATCCAGTAGAAGTTGAGTTTTTCCGTTTGGAAAGACAGACAGGTGGACATGAAGAAGTTACACGTAAGGTAAGTAAATGTTAGAATCGCACTCTACCTGTATTGTACATAATCACAGGGGCACACCCAAGGAGGGCCGCCGGGCTCTATGCGGCCCCCCAGTTCAAAATTTAAAAAAAGCAGGTTTTTTAGACACGATGATATCAAAGCTTTCACGTGATTGACCCTTTAGCCAAAATCAGCCACTGGAATCAGCTGATCACTAGTACTATAGAATTTTGAAAAATAACGTACATAGGATGTTTTAGATTAAATTAAAAACCAGTAAGATTAGACTTTGTGATTTAAATTAGGTGAAGGAGTTACGAAACATGTAGTTATATTTGCCTGTATATAAATGTAGTTGCAAGCAGTGTTCTGTTACAGTTGTATTTATGGTTTGATTTTATAAAATAATTTTTAAAATCAAACATAAATTATAGGTATCCTTAGGTTCAGGCTCCCCCCCCCCCCGAATAAAAAATTCTGGGTGAGCACGTGCATGGTCATACAGGATTTTGGCACTGTACAGTAGCGAAAATATTGACCTCATCCCTGTTGCTCACGTGATTCTTATTCTGTCCCAGTTCTATGTAGTTATTAAAGAAGAAGACGGGACACATCTTCATGTAAAGTGGCAGCCCCTACTGGCCTAAGTGGTTCTCAAGGAAATTGCTTTTAATTCAACATTTCTAAGTGCCGTCTTCTCATCATTTCGTAACGAAATAAGAGTATTAAAGGACGCGTAACTAAACTAACGTCTCTTCTGGAAAAATTTATGCAGAACACTAAATGTGTAGCTAGACTGCAGTAAGTTGTGAAACATCACGTATCTCTACTGTGTATTTTTCTAGACACTTTATAGTTATGCAGTCTACAAAGATACGTCAGCAGTGCACTATATTACAAGATGTAATGTTACACTGCAATTGCAGCTTATTCGTTGGCTTGCGTGTTTCCCCCTGTCAAATATAAAAAAAATGATATGAACTTGTAGTCTGTGGTACTGACTGCGTCATAAAGCAAACAACAACAACAAAACTGCAATTGATGTACTGCATGACCTAACACACACATTTCACCCAGGTGTTCTGTACTTGCGAAATGTCATGCTGTTCCACGGCGCACGCGTAAATGCAAATTAACTGACGCCCGGAAGGAAGGTACCGTCTTCCCTGCACCGATTGTCACAGAACTCAAAAGTGCACAAGAACATTACGTGTACACGCTTTGCGCCGATTTTCACGTAAAGCACGTAGTAAATGTGGAAATTACAGATATAAGTTCACTGATGCCGCTAAATAAAGTATGGCTTTAACTGCGTCGAGTTTTGTGAAATTCTGAATTACGCAATAAATTGTTGTGGGTATCTCCGGTACCGACCTTTGTCCAAACTGCGTGAAACAGGGAAAATAGGAATAATTTCTTTTTGAACTGCTTAACCCTTGAAAATAGGACCGATATATTGTCCCGAAACGTCGGTAACTATCTACGAATCAACACTGCATAACATCCGAGAAGAGCGGAGATCTCAAAATTTTATTTATGCTTTTCACTAAAGTGTGGATTTCAGTACATCGAGTTTCACGAAACTGACGTCTGCTCAGCAGTATTACACAGAGATTTCCTGTACAGACTATTGGCCAAGGAATCTGGAGACTACGAGTGTGAACCTATTTACATTTTAAGTGAAGTCACTGCGGCGATTTCCAAGAAAATTTTGTTTCTTCCATAACAATTTGTAAAGAACTCTTATGCTGAATTTAATTGAAATTTAATAAACAGTTTAGCCGATTATGCTATGTCACAGACAGACGTACAGAAGAAGGGGCACGGTCTCCACATCAGTTGTTTTGTACTTCGCAAAGAACTCCTGAAAAAATTACCGCGCTTGTTTCATATTTCTTGATTTCAAACAAAGAAATAATCGTAGAAATATTTTGAACACACTGATGCTCTCAATAAGCCAATAGTCACAATTTTGTGACTATTACCGACTTAGCACTGGTAATCACAGCATAGCTCTGCCTGCACCAGTGTTGTTGTAGGAGTGAATTGACAGTCATCTGTACAAAAGAAATACATTGGCTTCTGTAATGTGAGGCCGTATGTTCTGGTAGACATGTACCGACTTTTGGGAGGGACAGGGTTCTTCCGAAACATCGGTTAAACTGTCACCGCTACGAGAAACTGAAGTTTCACAAAAGTAAAAGCTCCAAATGTGTAATCAGCACAGAAGTTACGAGGCTAAAGTAAATAAAATTTCCCTGAATTTCATGACAGTTGGAATGTTTTGTCATTATTTGACAGAACACGGACACACACAGAAGAACTGCATACTTTTAAATTAAATGTAGCGAAAGATACCAGATACCAGTTGGGATTCAAACTCAGTAGCTCAGTCTTAATCGTCATACCAGAGACGCAAAACTTCCTCTGCGCTGCTGGTGGCTACTTTCCCGCATGTCAGTTGCAGTTGCGCATTGGATTTAAGTGCTGGGCGTATCGCGACAGTTGGACTCCTGGTCTAGCCTCAGAGTGGCAGTGCGTGGCGCGTGAAGTCGAAGTCCCCCGCCGAATGCGTGATCAAATAACTGGGACGAAATTTAGTTTCTTATGAATAACCGTGTATACCCTGCAGCTAAACACTTTAACTTCACTATATTTATGACAACTTATTGATGACTGAGAAATAAATACGTTAGGTGAATACACTGTGAGCGAGTATTACAGGTGTTTGGAAGGTTTGGCCCATGCGGAACTCATTTCTGAAGCTTTACGTTCAGTAGATACAAATTGAATAAAGCACTGAAGTAATAATGTTTCAGCATGTAATATGGAATATCTAACGAGTGACTGGTTTCCCTTAAGCATATTTAAGAAATCTAATGATAATTTGGAATCAATAAGAGATCGGAAATCTCAGTTTGGGAGTTTCGTAAATTCGTACAGTGTCATTAGCACCGTACAGGTGATCTTAACGGTAGAAGTGGAATAAGTCTGCCAAAATTGCGTTTTGACGTAAATATGATACAATAAACTCTACATTATGGAACATTCATTTTAATGTGGTGGTAATAAAAACGATGGTTTCTTTATTGCTGGTCAGGAGTATAACTGAGAGTAAAGTAGGTAGTAACAATCATCGTCAGGTTATTTTGGATCAATGAACATTCAGCAAAATTGATGTGAATCTTATGACTGTGATTAGAAGACATCAAGTCCCAAAGGACTCGATTAAGGTCTTTACCTCCGTTTAAGTTTCAAGTGAAGTAGTGCAACAGATTTCGGAAGCAGCTGTTTATGATTTGTGCATTTCTTTGTCAGTACTACTCTTCATAAACTATAAAAATCTATAAATTTGGTTTCCTACTAATTTTTGGACAGAGGCGAAATGGTGAGTATATACAATAAAATAATTTTCTCTATGTTGATATAATTTTTAAAATATTTTATTCTTACTGTGCTTTAAACATTAAACTTTGTGACGTTACCCAGCCCCGTTTTGAATCATGTTCAGTAATGTGAGTCCTCAATATGCTTCAGTTTCATAGGTCAAATATTCTAATTAGTTTATAATTTGCAAACGGTTTTGAATATAGGAAAGTAAGCTCAATAATCCTCGATATTTGTACTGTCATTCACTTCATTTAAAATTAACATGGCCCTTTTTGTGGGTAAAGAAAAAGTTGCAAAATGCATCTGTTAACTTCGCCATAAGCCTGTTCATCTGCGTGTATGTAACAGCTCTACAGCCAGTGGACAGTTTTTCATGAAATTTTGTAACAGGGAGATTCATTTAAATTTGTGGGCAAGTAATAATTTTTCCGACAAAAATAACGGGTCGTCTACGTGAAGTGCATATTTTTTTGCCCTTTCTCGAGAACAATTACTTAATTATTTATCAGGACGTAAAATATTTGAACAAATTTTTAAGTTGGAAATATTACAATTTATGCTTCCATACACTTTTGCAGTATGCCTTATGGTTTTAGAGACAGTTACACAAAAGTGAGCGACCGCCTCAGATTCATTATGATATCAGCAGGTGTTCTTTTTATCCTTGCGTTTAACAGGCTGCAGGACAGTATGGTTGGTGCTGTGTTAAAACAGTCGAGGCAGAAGTAAACGTTTTAAACTGTGATTACGTTTTATAAGGACTGTTTAATATGTACAAGTGTTTGTTGTGAAGCGCTCTTACTGGGGAAATAAACGAGATTTGCATATAAACTACAGTTGCTTCAGTACATTTGGAGTAGTTGTTGAGTTGGAAATAAATTTGAATAAATTTTCACAGTAGAGTACATCAGTAAGCATGCAGCATAAATAGTGACGGGCAAGAAGCACAGATTTCGGAAGTGTGAACACGAGAGCAAGAAATTTTCTGCAAGCATTCGCCATTATAAAGTGTAAGAACAAGAATATTGGAATGAACTATGTGGTCCAGTTTTGCGAATGTGATAAGTTTTCGTGATAAATCTTATAAGTCTCATTGAAATTTGTCTAATTATTGGCGACACCAATATTGAAAGAATGTCTACCCAAGTTGCGCTTCTAACACTATTAATTAAATAAAACTAAAAATTCTACATCCAGTAAGGATTCGACGTAATATTTTCGTTCGTGTCCATTCTATTCACTGTATTGGTACTAAGTGTCAATGTCATTAGGTACATCCTTATGCATATGGCAACAATATGTAAATTTGAAGTCATTTAGGAGCTTCAAGGTCAGTTTTCTAGAGTTAGAATTGCCACCACCGTGTGTCCAGTCATATACGCAATGCAGACGTCATTATCACGTCAAAAGATAATCATTGTGGACCGTAAATTTCTTCAAAACTGATACATTTTATGAAAACATGTTTTCTTTCAGTCGCCTTGTAATCCATTAGAATACTTCCAAGTTTTTGCTTAACGTCTTTCCTCGGAGTAAGACTGTGTGTCTGCATTCGTAACGAATCTGATACGATTCCATGCAGTTGACACTGAGTATTGCTCTTCATTGCTCCGTATAGGGTACTGTGTGATTTAAGCCATCATATATATATATATATACGCTATATACCCATGTATATATTTTTTGTGGCGCAACACCCCAACCTGGGCCCAGGCCGCTTCACTTTTACGGTCTCTATGTCACACACAATTAGACACACACTCGGTAGGACTCGTTTCAACGGGTGATCAGCTCGTCGCAGAGACCGCTGTCTACAGAATACACGACACACACAAGAGGCGAATGTCTATGCCCTCAGCAAGATTAGAACCCGCGATCCGATCCGATCAATTGAAAGGCCGCAGACCTAGGTCTTAGACCGCACGGCCACCGGGATGGATGATGCTGGAATTTTTTGTCGCTATGTATGTTACCAAGCAGTTTTAAAGAACAGAGGATGGCAGCCATTTACTGCACTGGGAGGTATCCTGCGCCGGTATTGCAGTCACACCTTTGGAGAAAGAAGTTCCTAGACTAAGTGTAGGTGGCAGCACGGTCTATATCATATTGTTATTCTATCAATGTCACTTTCTGTCAGAATGTTGGTGTTATGTATATATATTTTCAGAACTTTCCAAGGTCATAGTCTGTATTCTTACTGCATATTCAGTGAACTTGTGATTTCAGGGATGTAACATATACGGGTCTGTATACATATATACATGTTGAAATATGTATAGCGTGACTCATGCAGAAGAAAACATTTTTTTGGGCTACGTTCATAAATTCTCATTTCCGGAGAGCCTATACCCTGAGGACAAGAATTTACGGACGGTATACATTCACTGGTTGGATATGCATTTTCTATGATCCTCATACAAGTTTGTCACCGAAGTGATATTAATTTGATCAAATTATGGGATGTGTCCTCTATTACACGCGCGTGTACGTCGGTTACACGTTATGTGGCACATGCTGTAGCAGAGGTTGAGAACCGGAGTGATCAACAGTCTGACACTTCATCATGCATGCGGCAGTAATCCACTTAGAGTTGCGCGTCACGCCATCTGCGGCTGTCACTCAGATTGTCCTTCAGCACAACTTATCTACTTTCAAATTATCATCTGCGTCTTGACACCGTGCAGTCTTTTGCGTCGGGATGTCGATGTTCCTGCATCAAAGTTCAAGAATACAATGTTGTAAGAGTACAGCGTCGACAGTACGGTCCCACACTTGTACAAAGTGCTTCAACCCTGTGGGTGAAGGCAGGATGTTCCTGTCAAACGGCAGTATCCACAAGACTTCACGGTACCAAAGCTTAGGGGACCACAATCTGACAGATTCATGCCGACGAACATTAAAAGTGACCTTACCACTTAACGCTTACCTCTTAAAATTGACTATCTGGAAACTGGGATTCGGAATAGCTCCTTTACTGTAGTGACCAGGCTACAAGCTGTATCGTCGAGAAACCGTGGTTTAATTATTTCCGGAGATCTGTGTCTTTTCCACAGCGTTAGGACTCGCTCTGTGGTCTACCGATCCTCCTATCCAGTGGGCAAAAAGGTAAATGTAGAGCAATCCCTTTGCAGGCCTGTACAACCCCTTAGGGTTCCAGGAGGCTGAGGCTCCCAGACTTCAAGACAATCGGCACATAAAGGTGGTAAGGTTGTCAGCCATACGCACCGGCCACCTTTACCACCCAGGAAATATACCTGGTACTCATTTTTATTAGAGGATGAGTCAACTCCAGGGCCATAGTGCGGCCGAAAGGATTACGTCAATGAAAAATTCCAATGAAGGCATCGGAAATCGAACCCGCGACCTTCCGGCTTGTAGCTCAGTGCCTCAATCAACTACTCAACTGCGTGCCCCATTCAGTAGGCACTGAGGTGTATTTTTCCGCAGGTTAAAGCGGTGGGAGCGTAAAGCTGGCCACTCATTCACATTTAGACCCGAGGTTAAGAATGAGTAAGTTTCATTTCCCGGTTCCCATGTGCCTTAATGGCGTGCGTAAGGAAAACTTTGCATTTTTACCTCTTATCTGAATACAGCGAAAACACTTGAAACGTTTCTTTAGAAAACCCCATTACATTTACTTCCCTTAAAAGTACAAATCGTATATATACTCGTAATGTGATATTTTATTAATCGTCGTGTTCATCGTATTCATCATCTGCGGTCACGTTATGTTTATTATGTTTTTCCTTTACATACTCCGAGTAAATGTGCAAAATTTACGGGTTTAGATACACACGGAGCAGAGAGGAGTATTTAGAACATGTCTAATTAAGTGTACACTGCAGGTCTGCAAGGTAAGATCTTTTGATCGTGATCTCTGGTGTACTGAGGTACGAAAAACAATTGAAGTCCTTCATTGAGAATATAGGTTCCGTGGTCAACTTTTTTCATCACTTCGCCTATTTTGACAGTATTGTTTATGAAATAAACACAACATTCTGCTTTTGGCGAGACAGTCTCCTGTTTTCAAGGTATTATATATTTCTGTTAAGGTTGTAATTAAATATAAAATTGCCGTCTTCTAACTGCAGTGCAATAGTAGTTGAGGGCTTAAAATTTTCACTTGCTGTGGTCTCCATACATTTGATGTATTTGTGTTTTAAATGTCATATTAAGCATGTGGAAACCGTATTTCAAATGCCACAATGAATGCAGTGATATTTTATCTTCCTCATATGCCTTCCTGGCCAAACCAGGGACAAATTTATTTCGCCCTTTCAAATATCACATCTACAAATAATTATCCTTATTCTTATATCAATGTCCTTCCATGTGGTATGCCATCTGCATGTTCATGAGTCTGTACATCTGCCTGTATTATGTTATATTATATTATATTACGTTATATTATATTATATTTACAGTTGTAGCTATTTATAGGTTTAGCTACAAATTTTGGCTCTTAACTGAGCGACGGTGGCTGATTAAAAGCCGCGAAGCGTGCAGAAAATTGTGATCTGTAAAAAAAAGCACATGAAGGCAATTTTCATCTCTCATGTATTTACCTTTATCACGATAATTTGTGTAAAATTCTGTGCACATGTTTTTATATTAACCCTTTAAAGACGAAGCGTATCTGTTTTGTATAAAGACTCAGTGCGTACCGCGCTGTAAACACTCTCCACTTCGGTTATAAAAACCAGTCTCTTAATGTTTTGTAAGGCAAAAGTTGCTGTTTGTTCTGAGATCCATACAAAACACATAAACGCAATGTGGGCACCACGTAGAATTTTTTAATGTTAAACCTGGTAGTACGTAAATTTACCGCTAGGTTTTAAAAGGTTAGTCAAATTCAGTGTGTGGTGACAGAGATCATGAATGTCATCACCGTATATAGAATCATCGTTCTGTGCAGAAAATTTCTTATGTTGTACATCGTTTGTGGCTGCATTTTTCGGGGCGAAGTGCACTAGAGTACGCATGATAGTTTAGACTGACAGTTAATGGACCCACAACACCGTTAATGGTGAAGCGATAGGTACGGTGAGTAACTGTTATGTTAGGCTTACTAAATAACATGGTAGGATTTGTACGTACAAGCAGAAGGGCGGGTAAATAATGGCCATGGTAGAGTGAAATGTGAAATGTGGAACATTGGTAAGGTGATAACTGAGAGAGGGAATGAAGTACTCCAATAGAAACCTGTCCGAATGCCATTTTGTGTACTAAATTCCCGTACATATTCATCAGAGCCCTGGACCTGTTAGATAATGTGTAAGCCGTCTAAATCTGTTTGGTGGCTATGTGATCCGAATTACAGCCGGAGAGCTGCTAATATGACAGATGAGAGTCATGGGTTTACTCAGTACGGCGTTTCTGTCGATAAATTACTGGCGCAACCTCCCACATGATTTCCTTGTTCACCTTCCATTTTGTCCTTCACAACCGCACAAAATATGCAGTTAACTGAATCAATGTATCAATAGGGAGACTAAGTTTAAATAAATGCTAACGAACCCTCTTGTTCAGACGCCCTTCCCCTAAACCCTGTAATTTCGCTGGGATAGGAAATCACTGGCTAGAGTGCCAAAACGTCAGTTATGTTATTTTGCATGTTGTGTATATATCAACGTTAACGAACCATGAACTAGCGAAATGTGCTTGCAAGATAAATGGATGTAATTTGTACCTGATTATTTGTCTGTGGATCTATCTGTCCCTGTATCTGTTTTGCTGTTTATTTGTCTGTATATGCATCCACCTGTCTGTAAGTGTACACTCGTATTTATCATCTGTCAGTATGCATGTACGTCTATCTATTTATCTGTCTATCTATCTATCTATCTATCTATCTATCTATCTATCTATCTATCTATCTACCTACCTACCTACCTACCTACCTACCTACCTACCTACCTACCTACCTACCTNCTGTCTGCCTGCCTGCCTGCCTGCCGATCCATCCATGTGTATCTCTTTTTCAGCTAATGCGGCCTAGTGCCTTTCCTTTTCAAGTTTTTTGTATGTATTTTGTGGAAAGTTGATCGTAACGTCGCATAAGACAAAAACACATAGAATAAATGCAGCCATATATCCATGACCAGGGTGGAACTCGCACCGATTGTAGCAGGTTTCATTAGTAAAGACAGTGCACGCCGTACACTGTGTGGCCACTGTGCGTTAATACATAATGATTAATCTGATTATGCTGCTTTATACTGATGGTGAATAGCACCCCAGTTGTATTTAAGCCCGGAAAAATACAAAAATATTCTCAAATTGCTAAAATGTGATTTTACTCTAGACATTGTGCTCGAAACTAAAGCTGCTTCAGGATTACATTTCCTTCAAGACTTTGACACTTGGTACAGAAACTGTAGGGCTTTCCATCGTAGTATACATGTGAACTTCAAAGTGTCGCTTAAAACTATTTACATGGACTTTTTTCCTCTCTTTTTTTGTATTTTTAATGACTACTGTGTTTCTTAGTCTTGTATTTAATATTTTTATATACAAATATTATACTATTACATTCATATTTACTTAATCTAGACATATAGTCGTTGTACCAGGAGTATTAGATAGGAAGATAATATTGAAGTTAGCCTTAAAGAATATCGTGTGAGGATACGGACTGGATTGCTATTGCTCAGAATAAAATTCAGCGGAGGGCTGTTGTGCACACGGTAACGAAGCCGAAGTTTCTGTGACGCGCAGAGGATTTCTTGACTTGCTGGACGAGTATTAGAACCCTAGAAGGACTGTGTCAAATGGAATTAATTAATTAGTTAATTAACTGTAGTCTGTCAGCAGCCGCGATAGCCTGCACGGTGTACTGCCTAGAGTATGGCCTAGAAGTCTGAAGAGGCGTGTTTTGTTTCCGTGCAGGAGCAAGAGGTTTTTCACTGCATAAAACATACTGTGGGACCCACCCAGCCTCCTATTCCATGGGCACCAGAGGCGCTTTCTGGGGTATAAATCAGCCGAGGCGTGAAGCTGACCACTGAACCCAGGCATTTTTTATAAGTTTCTCTTTTTATTATCGTCATTCTTTCATTGCGTGTGATGCATAGACAAATATGCAGGTGAATTTGTAAATATAATCATATATACACTTATTAATTTTTTATTCTATGTGACGAATTTCATGTTACTCGCTTGCAGACAAAATTTTGCCCAAGTTTCCCGCACCACATTGAAGGTTTAGGAGGCCAGACTTAACTGCATTCAGTGTTCAGATTTTGAACGAGAGGAGCTGTAACTCCATTCCCGTCACTGCCTTCATGTAGTCGGTAGGAAAAACTGTTCTTTTACGGTTTAGTGTGTCAGAACCCTTAAAATGCCCAGTGCATTCCAGACTTTTTGCACAGAGTTAGTGTTTCTTCAATTAAGTCACAAACAGAGCTGAGAACTCCGTAAGTTTAGAGTCTACAGCAGGCATGCAGTTCTCGCTGGTGCTAGTGGGCTAAAGTGAGATAAGGGATCTGAAATTGGGCAGCAGAATTTAAAAGAAGGCCGTTATTAATGCCAGAAAAAGACCATGATGCTATAAATAATGTAAATGAAACAGTCTCTTGTTGATTCCATACGTAAATCCAAGAAACCCAAATTAGATTATCTAATTTGGTTATATTCTAATATTTCGCTTGGAATCAGACACTTAACGTCTTTCTCCTTGCGAAGCTTATTATTGTGAGGTTTAAAATTTTGCATTGAAGCCCCTTTGATCATTGCCTAAAAATGTGTCTGCTAACAACGATCTTTCGGTGCTCTTGTTTCATTTCTTGAGTGAAAATAATTGTTCACAGAAATCTGTGCTACAAAGCATCGCACACATATGACATGTAAATTAAATTATTTTTGCAAATCGATGAGAACGTAAATTTGACACCCCTGCGTCATCACGTGTTTCTTTCAGGACTGAACCCCTTTGCAATTACAGAACCTCCATTTGTGTATCTGCACCCACCTTATCAACGTCAAAGTGACATTGTGCATTGAACGCCGCAAATTTCTATCCACAAACCTGAAAATTTGAAGTAGAACTTCAAATTTTGTTCCGAGCAATTCATTCCTTTTTGAGCAGCGAAGTGAAAGTGCATTTGACTTACGGGAATTAAGTGTCTTGCATCTTTCAAAATATATTAAACTTTAATTTTTTGTTTTTCTCAGACCCGGCCTTTTTTTCCTGAAAGCATTTCTATTGTCATGGAACGTCATTAAGTACTCTATTCCTTACAGTTCAAATCTTACTCGTTGCGTTATTTGTAATATCAGCAAAATTTCAAACATCATTGCTATTTCATACCTTCACGCGGGTAACATCTTGTTTCATTTAAAAACGTATACCAATTTCATTCACCAAAACGCAAAATTGCATGTAACACCAAGGGGCAAGATAACAAAGCTAATTTCAATGTAAAGTGGCAAACCTTCAAATTTTCTGTCAATGAGAAGAAGAAAAGACGTGAGCCGTCGATACAATAATGGTAAGGAGGAAATAAACTTAACAAATGACACACTTCTATTTCAAACATGCTTCAATCTTGTTATTTTGTTACACAGGACTTCTTGGTGTACTGCACACTAAAACATTGAGTTTTGATATCGAGGTTTACATTCATTTTCCGACAAGGTTGTCGTACCAGTCAGACCAAGACGTCCATCGGTTATGACGCACAGAAGTTTGTTAAGTGAAAGTTTATATTGTCCTAGTACATTATTTACGGCACAGAAAAATTTTTCTCCAGTAACAGTTTCATGCATATGAATTAATTCATAAGGTTCCTCCGTTATAACAAATTGGAGTTACAGCAGCAAATAAACGCTACAAGTTGAGCAATATTTTGAACACCAGTCCTTGCCTACACTGCTTTCGCACATGCTTAAAAAATGCGTGCTGCTATTTTTAATTGATGATTCAAGTCACTTCCTCTGTCGTTTGTAATATCAGCCACTATTTTCCACTGAGGCATATGTTTTTGAAGTCTTGCTTTTTCTGGGCGGACGATTTTACCTGTTTTAATGGAAGAGTGTCTCTCGCCCAGGAAGGTTTCAAGTTCGCTGAATGAAAATAGGCAAATAAAAAAATTGCTTTAAATATTGTTTTATTTCTTTTCTTAATATTATAGAAGGCTTCTTGTTGACTTTTAAAAGTGATTTTAATTCACCTCACAATTGATCAGTTCTACACTTTAATATGAGTGTTTAATATTTTTCTGTGTGGCGTTTTATAACGACACTTAGGGTTTTACTTTTGGCAAGAACAGAGCGTGTTTTGGTACATGAGACAACGTCACTGCTTTGAATTTGTGAAGATAAATAATCCTCTTCCCAGTTCGATAACTGGTTACGATAGTAACTAACAGAACGTTTGTACTTATAAACTGTAACATTTGGGCTCTACGTATACGTGTTTTTGTAAACGTTTCGCGGGCGGTTTCAAAAATACAAATGGGTCACAGGCGGACGAGGGAAACCAGTTGGCAGTGCCTGGTCTAGAGGGTTGATACAGGGCTACAGGTTTCAAGAGCTCAACTCATGGCTGATCAGATGAATAGTGTGAAGGTGTGAACCCGATATAATAGCCTGAGGATGGATCACCAAGGAAGTTTACTTAGTGGTAATGCCTAGACGTTATTTTGGAGTCTGGGGTTAAAATGTCGGTTAGAGCATCGGCTATTGTGACTGACGTCCTTAATGCCATTCCTCAGTCCCCTCTAGATAAACACCGGAATACTAAATCGATTTGGGTACGATGGCTTCATTCTGAATCGTTTCTTATTTCTCGCTCAGCAGTAAGGGGGCCGGCATAACGTAGTGTGTATAGTGACTATGTGACGAACTGGACGATACGGGGTCCGAATTTCAGCAGGCGTAAGAGAGTTATCTCTTCTCCAAAACGTCCAAATCGGCTCTGCAGTTCTATTCCATGGTTATCGGCAGATCTTTCCGCGGGGAGTAAGGCTGACCGCTATTGACTGTAGGGTTAATAATGAGTGCAGCTTATACCTCCATTTCCCTATGCGCCTTCATGGTCAATTATCCTAGCATCGACGCCATATAATCTGCAATGCCGACGGCGCCATGAAACAAACAAGAAAAATATATGCTGTCAGGCATTCTAGGGACAGTGAATATGTTTCTACTAATGAATGCTGTAATCAGTGGACACAACATTACATTCAGCAAGAATAATAAGTCTCTATGTTTCGGCTGAAATTATTGGCCGTAATCAGGCCTAATTGCAAGACACAAGAGGGGGGGGGGGTGTTTTACAATTGTATTTAGGTTTGAAATCTCGACCTTTACGAGCTAAAATATACATATGATATAACAGGTATTGAGTGCCAGGGCTTTATATTTTGAAGTCCATAAAATGTTAAAAAATAAATAGAATAATATGATAAAGGCAATTAGATATGAGGCTCTTACAAGCGACATGTATATATTGCAGTCTGATCCTCCAGGTGTTGAAAAAGTGCGTGTGAGGTAGGACTGGCTTCAATACTTTAGTCTTGTTTTGCGATGTATAGAATTGAACTCGGTTACAACGTCATGAAAGGGACTCAAGATTTTGTGTTGTTATAAGCGAGTGTTGTTATAACCGAGTAGTATAACGTGAACGGTTAACAGTGAAGAATTAATTGGTACCACAGAAGCTGACATTATAGACGAGGTGCCGCATAAACCGATGTCCTTATAAACGGGCCCGACTGTGTGTACACACACACACACATACATACATACATACATACATACATACAGAGGACTAACAATAGTAATTGTAAGTTATTATTACTTCTTTAAAAATGAAAAGTAGATTCGGTTATGTACCCACTTTCTAAGTTTATTTTAAATGGTTTACTTAATTACTGACGTTATTTACTTTACAACATTACACCACACGTAAGGTTAAGTCCGCGAATACAAATCACGTAACTCACATCCACTACCCCTGTATATGTTTCAAAGCAGATGCCCCTCTTTTAACAACAGAGGGTGTTTCGAAAGACATACAGCGTTTACGAGCATAACAAAGGACCTCAGCGACCAATTATGATTTTATTCAATCTTTATTCTTATTTTACAATTATTATTCCGCTATTTGTAATAATAACCAAGGTACTAAAATACTGTAAGCATTCTTTGTAAAGGGGAGGCCAACTCTTGAAAAACACACTTCCTTTTTTTGCCTTTGTAATACTACCAGATGATGGACGTATAGGGCGGCCGAAACATGTTATAGCAAAACATAGTGAACAGATAATATTCGTAGTGTTGTGTTACTCGGGCCCTGTAATCAATATTCATCTGATAAACACAACGGGAGGCCAATCCCAGTGGCCGCGCTGTCTAAGGCGTGGGTCTGCGGCCGCTCGCTCGCTGGGATTGCGGGTTCGAAAAAATTTCCGCCGGGGTCATGGATATCTCTTGTGAGTGTTGTGTGTTGTCAGGTAGAGGTCTCTGCATTGGCCTGATCACTCGTCCACAGGAGTCCTACCGAGTGTGGTGTGTGCCTGAGTGTGATCGTGAAGCCTCGATAATGAGGAGGCCGTATTCCGCTAGGGGCTGTTGCTCCATGGGGTCAAAAACCCACAATGGGGTGATGGTGCCTAGATTAATACATTTATTTGCATTTAAGAAGGCAACGGGGATGTGCCACCTTAAAGGATATGTTCCTGTTTTCAGAAAATAGATTTACTTTCCTACATTTTCCCAGTAATAAACGTGGACAGCAGTACTCATTAAGGGTCTCAGTGTGCTTATTGCAAAGCCACGCCGCGCAGTGTCCAGCACCTAGTTCCATTTGTTTCTGTTTTGCCACTAAATTTAATAACGGTAAAGTGAGTTCCCGTTGTGTTTGGCTATATTGCGTTTCATTAGTTCATACTTTAAGTAGGTCACTTTCAGTGGGCTGGGATATGTGTAGATTAATAAGTCGTAGACGCGTTTGTGTCTACTAGTACACTGAGATTGTTGTCGGTTCTGCATACCACATGATAAACTTCCGAAGGGAACTTTGACGCAGGCGTCTTTTACGGTGTCGGCTTCGATTCCAAGTTCTACAAAGATTCGGCTTGCCAGCTTCGTGTTTGTGCCTATACGACAGACCATTTCTCCACTGGAATGGTCTGCGTCGTTTCGTGCATCATAGGACTGATGCGATGTGCGATTCGCCGTGTAATCGCACATCCACGTCCATCAGCAAGCTACATTTTCGTCATTGTCTTCGCTGTGTGTCGTGTGATTATCATTCGACATCGGCGTCTGTTTAGTTCTCTGCGTCAGTTTTTGTTGTAGGTTTGTCATTTCTATGTTGAAACTCATTTAAAAAACTGGTTTTGTTCATCAGAAGTTTTTGCATCCGTTAATAGGTCCTAGGAATGAATTCATATCCTTCACATATTTCAGCACAGGCAGTGGCTTTGTCTTAAGTTTAATGCCGCTCTCTAGTGTGCAAGTATTCAGTGCCGTCTTTATATTCCTTTATATGAAATAGATTTGGAGAAGGATAAACTGAGAGTAGACATTTTGAGGTTAGGTTTGGTGTCATGAGTAATGAATTGCTGGCGCCATTTTGAGAGGGGTGTTTCGTCATGTGTTCTCGCAGACTCATTGCCTGTACGTATGCGTTATCATTATTGTCCTCGTTACGTTTCACATGATCGCCCTCGGAAGTGCCTTGACGTTGGCATCCGTTTTGGCGTCACTGCGAGTTATTAGTTCTGCATAGTTTCGGCTTGTCAGGTCATTTTTGAAAGCCATTCGGCAAGCCGTTCCTCCATCCGTCGGTTGAAGAACCTTCACTCCGTCTGCATGTACGCTGTTGTGTCAGGGTTGTTCATTGTCTGGGTTCCAATACGCAAGTTGCTTCGTAATTCAATTAACTAATTGTTCGTATCGTAGTGCTGGATGTTGGAAGTGTGCTTCTGTACGAAATCCGATTTGAGACACTGAGATCCATTTGGATTGTACAGGTGAACGTGGACGTGTAATAGGAACACGTATAGACACTCACATGCAAGCGCGCAGTGTCGTCTACTTGTTGCTGTGGTGTTTTAAACCGAAGTATTTTTGTGGGAGGTAATATTTTGGATGACTCTCACATACCAAAATTTCAACGAATTATTAAGGTAGGAACAAATTTATTTCTAGGATCTTGAAATTCTTTTTAACATTCCAGCACAATCCCTTTTCTTTCCCTTTTGTGTAAAGCAAAAATAGATATCATTACCATCCGAAATATTTTGGCCAGTTGACTATACTTGATTAAATGTTGCAGGACGGAGGTGGTGTTTTGTCTACACCTTGTTTACCTGTTTTGTGTGAGTTATCTATTTTTCGACATTTGATCTGGATATAAATGCAAGAAAGTTGTGGTATTATATGTTTATCAGGTTGCAGTGCAAAATTACAGTACCTACAAAGGTGGCTAACAAGGTCTTCGAAAAGTGGTAATAACAAATAGTATTTACACTCAGGAAGCTGTATGTCACATTAGCCCTAATCCGTGCAATGTTTCCTATCGTTCAGGTTAGAAGTTTTATCTTCTAGTTTGCCCTCTTAACGCGTAAAAATTACAATGTACAATAGTCTTCATTTCATTTATTTTTATGTGTGTGTACGTGTGTGTGGTAGTGGGTATTTCCAAATAAGCTGAGGAAGTGTGTTCAGCATGTCTGACATCAAAATAATTACATGAATGAGAGGGGGTCGTCAATCACAACTGTGGTTTTGAAAATATTTTATTTCCTTTCAAGCTACGTGCTTCACCTGACATAAAAACCATTATCAGACATCAGTTTAAAAACATACGTAATAAAAAATGGTTGTAACCAATACGTTATTAATACAAATAAATGAGGTCCCAATGTTGCATGATAGTCTTTCCTATATTCACTTAGCCGCGACTTTATTTAATGTTATTAATTATGCAATAATTTATAAAGTTTGAATATGAGTGATGTAATAGATGTAGTAGTTATGTTAACAGAAGTACTGCATGTGCATCAAGTTTCGGCTAAATGAATGTAACAAATATTATCATATTACACTGAGATCTTAGCTTTTTTATTAATAACGTATTGTTTATGAATATGTTTCTCTTACATCTTTTTAAACTGGTGCTTGGTGATGGCTTTCATATAAGACGAAACATTTAGCTCAAATGACAACAGTATATTGTCGACACAACAATTGCGGCTGACGGTCCCGTTTATTCATCTATTATTTATGCATCACAACGGGACGTCTTACCCTGAAAATGACATCGTAGTTGTGACAAGAATATTTGTACCTAAGCGGGAAGTGGGGAGAAGCGGACTGACGAGATTCGTAACTTGCACTTTTTCGGTAAATATAACAAGGGTTAGCAAATCGAGGAGGATGAGATGAAGCACGTGGCCCATGCGTGGGAGATGAGAAATACGTATATAAATTGTTGGTAGAAAACCCTGAAAATAAGTGGGAGTCCTGAGACTATATGGGAAATTAATAATAGAATGTAGCTGAAATAAGTGAAGTGTGAGCATGTTGAGTAGAGTTGTGTGGCTTAGATCAGGGTCTACGTGTAGTCTTTTGAACACGATAAAAATCCTGCGGGTTGTGCAAAGGTCGGGGATGTTCTTCAGCTGAGCTATTATCGGCTTCTCAAGAGGGGCTTTGTTCTACATAATTAGGATCAACATATTAATTCTGCCACATTCATATTTTTAAAATAAAATGGTATTTGAATTTACCAGACAAAAACACTAATCACCAACAAATGCACAAACAGAATTTTATCATCAACCGTAACACACTCCTACATGTTTCGACCCCGCTGGATCATCTTCAGGGAGAACTTTTTTGTTATCGTTACACTAAGGTTGCACTTTATAGTTGAGTGAGAATGTGCTGTTGACTGTGTACTGCGTTGTTTTTGGAGGCGTGAACTCTGTGCGGTCCCGGCCTGACAGGCCCCGACCGCGGAGGGTTCACGCCTCCAGTACACAGTACACAGTCAACAGCACATTCTCACTCAACTGTAAAGTGCAACCCTAGTGTAACGGTAACGGAAAATTCTCCCTGAAGATGACCCAGCGGGGTCGAAACATGTAGGAGTGTGTTACGATTGATGATAAACTCTGTTTGTGCATTTGTTGGTGATTAGTGTTTTTGTATGATATAGTGCACGGACCTGGAACACATTAAATGTGAGTTTACCAGCTCTAGCATGTATTTTTCAGCATAAACATAAGAAAATAAAGGTGCACTTAATCGCTAACACAACACTTGGCTGAAGCATTATGAACCTTGTTTTGGCTACATATTTAGGCTCAAATTGTAGGCCATCATCTGGCCAGTATTAAAAATACGTACGGAGGAAACAGAACATTGTTACTGGCAGAAAAGAACATTTTGGCATCTCAGCTCCCTTCGTAATACGCGCTACCTTAACAGGCATTTACATTTATTGTTTTAACCTAAAATGCAGCAATACCTGTCATATAACTTTGTCTTATGTAGATAATGGCCACTTGGCTTGAATTATTTAAGCTGTGATGCTGAAACTGTAGTAATTTTTAAAAATTTTTAGAGCTTCTCTTAAATCTTTTATGGTGTCAGAGATCACTGCCTTCCGTTTTTCTCTGTTTATTATTAAAATAATTTATCGCATTCTCTGACAGCTATTCTAGCTGCTAGATCCGTGTTAAATTTGTTATTACGGTTTGTAGCGGTGAGAGACTTCATTACACAGTGTCCATTCGGATTTGAAGTTCGGTATAGAGTACATGTTACGTTGGACTGTTAGGTGTGTCTTGTGAGTACGGAAGGTCCGCTAGCCGGTATCTGATCTTCGATATTCACACTAAACATTGGAAGAATAAAATTATGTAAGACATTTTATATTATATGCACATTAAATGTGATGTATCTTATGGTAAATAACAATACACAGCAACGCTAGGCCGGCCGAACCAGCAGCTCGAGGGCAACCCGCTGCCTGCGACACGGATTTGTGATGACCTCGGATGTATTTGATAAGAGGAATCGTTTTTTAAACCTTTCATTGGCAGATAGAGCGAAGCAATTTTGAAGCTTAATAGCTGTTACTTGTAGAGACATAAGCAACATTATTAAGTCTTTTTGTAAGAATGTGCTAAAGACAGTAACATTCTAACCTAGGCTGTTAATTGCACTTTTATCAATTTTTCCCCTTATCAGTATACTTTTTATTGCATATGATGTGTAGACAAATACACAAGTACAGTTATTGATATAATTCTACATATGTATGTTCATCCGTCATTCTGTGTATAGAATTTCTTGTTGGCCACATGCAGACCAAATTCTGCCGAAGTTTCCAGCACCTCATATAAGACTAAGCAAGCCTGCGCAGTGCAGTGGGAACTGATATCATAAAACCTGCTCGTTTAACAACAATATCGTTGCGATTGCTTTCTCTTTATATATTTTTAGAATTCTTCAGATGATGTTTTGCAGCATGAGTTGAAATATGTCGCCTGGCTTATTAAGGTTCGTTATTTTGCAATAAATTTTTTTGTTAGACTTAAGTGCGTCTTTATTTGATTCTTATATTACCTGCACAGCGGGATGCCTCGCACGAAGGCAGAGAACACACAAATGTTGCGCGGTGTAATGCATCTGTCTATATTAATTTTCTTCATCATGGGACGAGTTTAGGGCTTACGTTTTTTGTATTTATGGGAATTAATCAGACACAATGAACACCACCGCCACTTCGACCACCAACTGTGTATTAGATGAAAGAAATTTAAGTTAGGCGAAAACGTATAAAGATTATATTCTGTAGAGCCTTTGCTAGGCGTGCGACTTTGTTTGCGCGGTCGGACAAAATAGGCCCGAACTTAATTACCAGCAGCAGACGGAATATCGTGCAGTGTTTGGTTACGAGGTTAAAGAATTTGTAAAACGTTTAGCAGTATGTGAAGGAGAATCATATTTTATATCACCAGAGAAGAAAACCTAAGTGTGTAATATCTAATAGCATTACAGAGCATACAGTACTCTTTGTAATGAACTTGTTACTTGCAATTTTTAAAGTACCAAAGACACGAAAATATAAATTAAAGTAAAGTTATTACATAGTGTGATTTTGATGTACACGTAAAAGTAAGGGTAAATTTTGCCCCCATGCAAATCATAAATGCATATGAAATGTGGAGATACAGCTCCACGCATGTCTAACGTCAGCACTAGGCAGAGGTTAGTGGTCAGCTTAACGCCGCTGTAGCCTGAAGGGGCCCCAGTGCCCACTGAACAGGAGACTGGTGGGACCGCAGAACCAGTGTGGAAAATCTGTATTTCCTGCCGGAAATCGATCCAGGATGTCCCGTTTGTCCAGCGTGTAGCCTAATCAATATACCGGTGCCTGCTGACATATCCACGTAACGAAGCGAATTTTAATAAAATAATTGTAATCACCAACAAAATGCACCATATCACGATTAAATCATTTATTGTTTATTGCCCCGACATGTTTCGATGTCCATCTACATCATCTTCAGGGGGATGTCTTCACACTTATATCTCAAGACGCTCGTCACTTTTAGATAAATGTAACTCTGGTTGGTTTGGTTTGAGTCTCAGTATTCTGATTTTTAGTCTGTAGATAATTATAACTCTCAGTACACAGTCAAACACTCAACCATGCAGAACACAACAGGAACATAACACAGACTGTTACACTAACACACCTATCGCCAATGAGGATTTATATGGTTTTTCTATCCATAAATGGAAGACTGCACGACGGCCCAGTTATATAACAGTGTGTTGTATAGTGAAAACAGTGTGTTGTAATACAGTACATTGAGTTTTAGCATTTTTAACTTATTCTCATTTTATCGTTAGACTGAAAACCAGGTACAGTGCGAATAATGTGTTATATAATGGAAAATACTGATTTTAGCATTTTTATTACTTAATTATAATTATCTACAGAATAAAAATCAGAATACTTAGACTCGAACCAAACCAACCTGAGTTACATTTATCTAAAAGTGACGAGTGTCTTAAGATATAAATGTGAAGACATCCCCCTGAAGATGATGTAGAGAGACATCGAAACATGTCGGGGCAATAAACAATAAATGATTTAATCGTGATATGGTGCATTTTGTTGGTGATTACAATTATTTTATGTGCAAAATGCACGGTGAATACAAAGTGAAAACGAATTTTAATAATCACTACAAGTTTCCTCAGCTGGTGTGATCTTCAAATGATACTCTGCAGCTTATTGAGCATTAACCTCTGGTTAAAACTTTTGTCTGTTAGACTAACTCTCTGCTACGCCTTTCACATAATGGTATAATTTAACAGTTCATATGTGTGCCTTCGTGAACAAAATGCTCCTGGTCACAGGAGGTCGTTATATTTACGCCTGTGCTGCCGGAAGGCATGCATCTGAATGGAAGAGAATGTTGACTCAGCGTAATAGCCTACGCAGCACTGGACGGCTTCGCGTGAAAGAGATGTAGGGAGGAAGGGAAGGGGCAATAGGAGAGCCGGGAAAGGAATAGGAAGAAAAGGAAGGAAGGAAGGAAGGAGGTGAAGGTACAGATGGGGTAAGTAAATGAAAACAGGGCTTATGGATTAAGGTATGCAGGAAATTATTGCACAAAAATAAAGAGGCTTGAAGTTCAGTTGTTGACAGTGTTACATTATCATATGTTACAAGTAGCATTTGCTTCTTGTTACGTAAATATCAAGAAAGGATCCGAATTTAGCTCGAAGGATTGAACATTAACTGCTGCTTGGAGAAAACTGTCTCTTTGAAGTTGAAATAGATAGAAAGTTACGTGAAGCTGAAACTCTGTGACGTGATGTGAAGACGGGAGGTGGCTGAAGCTTGTTCAGCCGCGCGCCCAGTGACGGGTTTTGGCATTGAGTTGAAATGTTGAGTTCTTGGACCAAACAGATACGGCATATTTAAAAGAAACACAAATCATTTGATAATGCATGTTTATTATTACATCACAAAAATTATTGAATGCTTTGCCAGTATGATTTGCACGTAAGTGTGCAGGACGCATGATGTTAAATAGGATGTGTTTTAGTGTCTCTTGTGGTGTGCCGCCTACTGTACGCTGAAGGTTGACTTGTGTCTCCCCGCTGTATCATGGCAATGTGAATAAAGAGCTTATTTTAAAAACGCCCATGTGAAGAAACCAGGTTCGGTGAGCAATGGAGGTTTTGTGGCCATAATCATTTGTAATCAGCTGCCAATTACAAACAGGCTCTTTAAATAATCCAATGAAATGTGGAAGTACGGACAGCCTAGACGGTAACTTCACGAGCATTTATTTGATTTGTTTAGGTACTGAATTGCAGTTCTTTCTTAACATGGATCCGTGCTCTTCTAGCGCCACGCGATGTAGGCAGTCGTATTAAGTACTGTATGTCTAATTTAAACTGTGTTTTAGAGGAGTCTGTGTGCTGATAGTTATCACAAAAGGCTGCAGGTTCAAAACTTCACGCCCTCTCAGATACGATATCAAAACCAACAAATGAACATACGTGTATAAAAGTACATTAGACACACCGTATACCTCCTACATGTTTCCGCCACTCATACTGACATCTTCAGGGAGGTGCATTACAAAGGATAGATACACCGAAATATTACAGAAGTTTTTAAATCAATGCGCAGGTATAAAATATTAAATTTTAAAAATAATCTATGGTTGAAAATAATACTAAGAATCGAAATACAGATAAAAATATTTGTGGTTGATTCTAATGGGTAACGTATAGTATGTATGTCGTGAATCACCATCTAAGTAAGGGTGTGTTTATGTTAGCACTACGGCAGACCACTCTGTATTCAGAGTGGTCTGTGTAAACGATAGTGCCAATAAAATATATAATAGTGTATTTGTTGGTGTTACATAAGTGTCGAACTCTGTCACAATGCACGGAATAAACAATGTGAAGGAAATGCCATAAACCAGTCATATATTTTATTGACTAACATGGAATTTTCTGCAGTAGTTCTTTCACTGTGCCTGTCTTACTGGGCCACATATTCGAAGATTTCCGTAGGGCATTAAGCGTCGTAAGTAGGGCATACCGCCCTGCAAAGGAAATTTCCTTACGGACTTCTGTGGACTATTGATCTTTGCAGGACGAATTTCCACAATATTTCCTGGAGTAAGCATTGTTGGTTCTCCGTTTTTGAATGCATTAGGAGCACTCCAAGTTTCCATAAATTTCTAGAGGCTTCTGGTGCCTGACTTGTTCGGAATAATAGTGTTTGTGCCGCATTTCTGTTCAATTTCCTCTTTATGGCTCCATAATATTTATTCCCGGTGAAGCTTTCAGAAATTAATTATTGCAATCAGTAATCGTTCAAACAGAAAACAGGTCAGTATGTTGTAATGCTGTATGACATTGCGGGGGTTGTGTATAAGCCTACTTAGATATAAGTGCACGTGTAATGTGTTTGTGTGCAGATGGGGATTAATTAGGCAGGATATGATTATACAAGTAATGGAGTTCTGTGACATTTAATCATGTTTATCAGAAACCATTTTGCGATTAAGACCGTGTAGGTTATTAAAACACCCTGATCGTGAAGAGTCAATCACCCCCCACACAGTTGCTATTAATTTACCTCAATAAGGAAAATTACTTAAAGATATCACCCTAAAGAATGATATAAATCTTACCTTTGAATTAGAATTTTAGTAGTAGTAGTAGTAGTAGTAGTAGTAGTAATTCAGTGGAGGGTAAGAAACCAAGAAAGGTCTGGTTCGAGAATTGGCGAACCTCGACTTCATGCAGCCTTACTGCGGCAGACAGGGCAATACTGCAGCAGACACAACACACTCCTGGGCCGTCGCGGCTCAGCGATGAAGATCAGAAGAAAAATACTACAAAAACAGGAAGATGGGAACGGCTGAGGTCCTCTAGCAACACTGAAGATGACGGTAACTATGCCGAGGAAACTCAGCATGGACCATTTCAAATCCCACCTAATATTGGACCCGAGAAAGCAAATGGAATGGAGTCGAATAAACGAATCTGATGGAGCCAAAAGAGATGAAGGAAGTGTTTTGGCGTTTCACGTACATCAAAGAAAAAGCGTTAGGGGAAAACTATAAGGCAGCGTATGAACTATGGAGAGAGAGGAACCCAAAGAGGAGGATAAATGTAGATGCCAAGTTATTACTGAACCAGAAAAACTACATTTTAAAAGCGAAAAGAAAAAAAAAATCCTGAAATTGATGAGATAGATAAAAATATCAGAATTCAAATTTAGAATGACGCAGAAGATCATACAAAAGGGACGAACGGCGACAACAGAATGGTCACAATTTATGTAGTGCACCAGAAGAGAGAAAAAAACAACAAAACAGGCTTATGGAAAGTAGTGAGAAACCCGCAGGAACATAAGTAGAGCAGCTGACAGTTAGGGATCGGGTAAAGGAAGCTCTCAAATTCATGTGGCATAAAGTCGGCTGCTACAGATATTCCACAAGCAAAGGTTATACAGTCTGAAGGAAAAAACAGAGAAATTGGGGGACGTTTGGAGAAAAAGGAAATGGATATATCAGGTGTGTATAAACAACTTGACATGGGCTGCAGCTATAGCCATTACAGAAACAATGAATGTATACAGAAAAAAGGCAAATATGGAAGAAAGAAAAACGTTTTTAGAATAAGAATGCAAAGACAAATAAGCAGCTGGAGAAAAGTAATATCAATACTTGCCGAAACGGGAACAAGCTCTGATAATAGAAAATTCAACAGAAAAAAGAGGAAAAAGATTAAAAAACATAAAGTGACAAATGCAAGAGAAGTAGTAATTCTGAGAGAGACATTGAAGCCTACAGTGCAAACGAAAGCCCAAAGAATCGCAAGATATGAAAAAGGGAAATACTAGTACACCAAAAATAAGATGCTCAAGGAAGACACCAAACATTTTACAGAAATTTAGGTGCGAAGAAAATAGACCCCCCCCCCCCCGTGGCGGAAATGGAGCCTTACTGGTAGTTACTGCTGGGAGAAGAAGCAGAGCATAACGAAGGAGCAGAGTGGACAAGAAGAGAAGAAAGAGGCAAAGTTAGTAACATGGTTGGTGTGCCTACAAGCACTATGTAAACTACTTCATTTTTGTCGTATTCGCACAATTTTAAATCTCCTAGAAGTTATACAATACAAAATTATTGGTTAAAAGCATTTCCAGCTGCCCATAGGCATGTTGCAAAAGAAGGCCAATGCAATATTGGAGGAACCATAGAAGATACCCGAATGGTTAACCATAGGAATAACTTATTTGCTGCCAAAATCAGCAGACTGCAAGACAGTCAGAAACTGCCGACCTATTAAGTTTTTAACAACTGTGTACAAGACCCTGACAGGAATAATAGCCAGTAATATCAAAACACGTCTGGAAGAGCAGAGCTTATTACCAGGCGGGCAAAATTGATGTTGCCCCCGAAGTAAAGAAAGCCATGATCAATTAATTATACCACAAGCAATGTACGAGGATTTTAGGACTAGGAGAAAGAATTTAAGTGCAGCCTGGATTACCAGAAAGAATCTGCCAGCGTTCCACTTAGCTGGGTAGAAAAATTAGTGGAATTCGTAGGAGTGAACAGTGAAATTTTAAAGTTTTGCAAAACTTCAGTGGACAAAAGGGGCACAACACGACCAAAAACAAAGTAGAAAGTAATATATCCAAAACCCATCCATATACGAAGAGGCATATTACAGGTGACTCTCTCTCTCTCTCTCCATTAGAATGGAATAGAATATGTAATGGATTCGAGCACTTGAAGACCCGATGCATGTAAACCTTTTTAAAAAGGCCCATTGTGCCCCCTTATTCTCTAACCTGTCTCACTACAGAAGACACTTATCCAAATCCTACAACCTTACTTAAGGTCAGGACTGATCTTGGATGAGTTTTTCTTATAACTTCTGGGTCCAGTGTATGGATTTTCTCCTAGCCCTGTGCTTTCCTGTAGGATGCCGATCGAGTTTAGATTTTGGACACTTGTGGTTAATTTTCGACAGAGTAAATTTTTTTTCGGCGTTGCCTCTCCAACTACTAAGCGCTCATAAGTTTTACGACGCTGAGTTTGGAGGGACAGGATGGGACAGCCTGGAGGGCTCACCTATCCTGATGACTGAGGCAGCGGTTTTCTCCGACATCAGGTTTAGATCTACAAACCACACGGCGTCGTATCATATGAGACCGTAAATAAGAAAAACAGACTTTTAGAATAATATGCATCAAAGCAGCAACAACAAACTCTACGACAAGAAATGGCTAGAACAGTAGAAGGAACTTTCTTCAGCCAAATCCTGAAGCTATTTTTGCAAAATAAACTGAGGCTCCAAGACGCCAGCAGCGCCAGAGACGTCGGGCAACAAGAAAAAAGGAACAGTTTCAAGCCTTATAACGAGAACAGACCGAGAACTTAATCCGTGATGTTCATGGTAGTTCTTTAAACAACAGCAGTAATTGCACTAAAAGATACAAATGTTGCTATGGGTAAACGGATTTGTGCAGCATATATAAGGTCCGCACGGCTTCTGTTCCACTGATTAAATTGCAGCTCCCATTTGTCTTTGTCCGTTGTTAAACGTGAATTGATGAGCTCCGCTCCTAAACTTCAACAATTTAAGTTCTGGATATGGTAGTCAATTTTCAAAATTTATGAACGCCTTTCCGTCTGTTACGGTAATGACCGCCATCACTATTCAGCGAAACGTAGGGGAGTTAGATCGTCTGTTTAAGCTAAATACGTCCATTTGAACTCAGATTAGGCTACGGTAAAATTTTAACGCTAAAAACTGTGTAACATCATAAGATTTCACTGCCTAAAACTTTTAGAACGTAATCTTAAATGTTGACACAGTTCTTGCCTCACACTGCGCAGAACTTTTCGTAAGCAAGTATGTGTCTGTGATTTATCACTGTCTGTGAGTTTATCACAGACACAATGCTTTTCTCTCATTGCAGTTTTTCATTCCTTCCGGCCACATTATGGCCCTGGGGTCAACTCAGCCTCCAACAAAAATGAGTACCAGGAATATTTCCTGGTGGGTAAAGGCGGCCGGTACGTAGGGCTGACGTTACCATGTTAATATGCCGATTGTCTTGAAATCTGGGGACCTCAACCTCCTGGAACCCCAAGGGCCTAAACAGGCCTGGAATGGGATAGCTTTACTTTTTACTATGCTTTTCACTTATTTTCGTCAGTTTTAAATGTGCTCGAGACATCATTTCTATCCCTTATTTGCGAAACATAAGTCACCGCTTGTGTGCACGTTTTATGCTTGCCTGTCACTCTTGGACCTCGCTTCAGTGGCAAAACTTTAAGACAGATTTTTTTCATTCGAGGTGGGATGCATTCATTAAAATATCCCGATGAACTATAATTTTGTGTAAAGTAACATAAAAGTAACTAAAGCTTCACGTGAATGCCTACATGCATTTCTACGCTCATCGTGAAAGTAACTCTTATGTAATTCTAAATATTTGTCGGGCGAAAGATGTTTCAGAAAAAGAAAAGTTGTAGAGAAAAACCAATTGAACACTTTATGCCCAATATACTTTTTCCGCGAGGTTTGCAGGTTTTCGGATGATTCAAGGAAATTAATTGTTTTGTTGTGTCATCCCATAAGTGCTGGACTGATATTTTTTTAATTTAGATCACAGGTCACTGCGTAAATTTTTCAAATACTATGTGTTTCCATCTGCCGCTTTGTCTGTGATCTTTTGTTGCAGCCTGAACCCATGACTTGATTTATAAAATCGTAAGGGAGAATTATACTAGAAGTTATCTGACAATATTGATTTTTATCGATATTGACCCTTACTTTAGTTTCGTAGTCCGTCCCTCTTCTACTTACTTGTTCGCAGTAGGTGTATGGGGTTTTTGGTTTTTCACTTGATCACACTCAAGCACACACCACATTCGGTTGGACTCCTCTGGGCGAGGGATCGGCCAGTCGCAGAGACCTCTACCTGACAATACAAACACTGTGCAAGACAAACATCCATACCCCGGTTGGTTTCGAACCCACGATCCCAGCAAGCGCTCGGCCGCAGACCTACGCCTTAGACCGCGCAGCCACTGGGATCGACAGATATTGACCCTTATAATACACCACTTATTTGAAGCTATAAATGGACTTACAATAAAGAATTAATCAAATCGTATGAACAGCTCGCCGCTAAGCTTAGTAAAGTGCAATGAAACCTTTTTGGAACATTGTGTACTAAATTATAGGGTACATTTTTCTCAACATTTTCAGGCTATGTTATATTTGTTTTGGGAAACAGTTGCTTTACAGATATATTTCGCCGCACTACCGTAACAACCACAATCTCACACTTGTTAACTGATCATACCTACACTGCTCAAGATGTGACATCATCGTCGCCGTTCAGACTCTAGAAAATCTGACGAAATGGAATAAACCAAAAATAAATATTAGAATTTTGCTACGCATAACATGTTGGTAATATTTATCTGTACTATGTTTTAAGCTCCCTACATTTGTTCTTATTTGACGAAAACGATTTCGATGCCTGTGCATGATCATCCGTGTCTCTTAGTAAAATGCCACACGCATAAATCATGCCACCCGTGCGTAGTCATATATTAGCATGTTTTATACCTGCTGCATTTTACCTATGTCGTAATATTCACTTGCCGTGTGTTTGTTTGATCCACTTGCTGCGAGACACCTATGATGACGCAGAAGCATCGAAATCTATTTGTTATTAATTAAGACAAAACAGGTGTTGGGATTTCAAAACACAGTCCTGATAATTAAGAAGCAGCCTATACAGAGTGCATGTAAAGTACCTGGACAAATTTCAAGAGGGAGTTCTTTACATCAGAACAAAGCAAGTTCATATAAACACATGCCCGGACATGAGTGATTTTGAGTTTAATTGAAAAATTACAATCAGCAATAAATACCTTAGCTGGGTAATATTTCACGTAAAATTGGCATAATATATTTGCAGTACACGTTCCGAATTTGGTAACTGTTCAGTTCTTATTATATATAAAGACACAATTCGCAACAAATGCTCAAAGTATCCTACACCTGGATAGATGCACGCATGGACATGTCAGATTATGGACCCTCCCACCGTTTCAAAGTCCCGGTGCAGTAGGTAAAGTGTCTCTTCTTTTTCAGCTGGAGCTGAATACATTAGCATTTTTAAGTTTCCCGAGAGATAAAATTCTAAAGGGTTGAGGTCAATGCTTTTTTTGAGTCTACCTCGAAAACTGTTTGCAGATATATATCGATATGAAATTGTCCTTGTTTGGGTATGGCGAGCTCACTCCTGAAATTTGTCGAAGCACTTTAAATACATCTTGTACAAGGTTTCAGTTTTTTTATGGGGTAAGTGTTCGGAATGTGGTCTTCTGAGACGTGACAAAATGTAGCCCTGTAGCTGTGTTCCGTCGTGTCAGAGGAACAGCTGCCTCCATTTGCAGGGCAGAATTGGAATGTGGAACAGATGTAGTTAGGCAAACGTCAGAGCGCATGTCTTTCATGATAGCCACCTGATTCAGGGGCTTTTGCGGGCGATAAGCAGACGGACAGAAGGACATAATTGTACTCGAAATGTTCCAAAACGGTGCAGTAAGAAAAAACTATTACCCATGGTTAGAACGACAAAGGTGTGACATTTGCTGAAACATTCTCTGATAAGAATTTTTGTGTAATATCGTGCGGACAGTGCGCATTTTTTGTACTAAACCAGAGTTTGTGGCTGATTGAAAGAATGTTATAAAGTAATTTCTTATACCGGGTTTATGTAGGAATCGTCTAGTGTATGAGATATATTTTATGTATACAATACTTCCGGAATTTGATCGACTTCCTTCCTCAGGCTGTTTATTTCACTGTTCTAATGGGTTTCTAATTTACCTTTTTGTTTCGATATAATATAATGACATTTTTAAGAGAAATAATGTTGACTCGCGAACTGAAAGTTGGGGAATAAATCAAAACAACTGTACACGTCATCGGCGGACGAAAAACAGGGTGATTTCCATATGGCCTCAGCGGCATAGTCGCTTGCCTGTCACCGTGGAGGCCCGGATTCGAACCCGGGCAGGTCAGTCGTGTTGAATTTATGGTGGACAAAGTGGCACCAAACATGGTTTTCTTCGAATGTCTCATTTTTTCCCCTGCCATTGTCATCCCACCAGTGCCCCATACACATATTTTACTCGTCTACCATTGGCGGTATATAATCTTAGCAACCGATGCAACTTGCACTATGTGATAAGACCCAACGTCTTCAGTAATATACAGTTATAACACGTCATAAGCCAACCAAGCGTAGACGCAAGTGTAATGTGACTCTCAGCCTCCCGAGACGGTATATAATGGCACGTGTAACATACGTACGAAGCGTATACATGACAGCCGCCTTACGTCGGCGGTTCCGGCCGCATACGTTAGCCTACACACGGTTTCGACTGACACTGTCATCACTAATATCGTAGACGCGTTCGCGTAACTATTGTTGCAGTGAAAAAGCAACAATGACTTCTGTGTGCCTTCTTTGATCTTCATGTAAAGTTACTAATTTTTTGTAGGATTTTAACAAATTTGTAGTTTGTTAGATTTTTATAGAAGTTCCCTATATCAAATTTCACGGAAATCCGTCCAGTGCGAGCCGCACTGATACATGCGAATAGACGGATAGAGAGACGGACGGATGTATGACAGAGCTGATAGGTGCTTTTCGCGAATATGCGAACGCGCCTAAAAATCCAAAACATGTACCCAGATCGCAATAATTCTGGCTCCAACAGTAACAATTACTTTTTTCGTACGTGTATGAAAACCTAAGGCCTACGAAGAAAAACGTATTAGACCGAAAATGTGCACCGTGTTTACTGTACAGCATAGGGTTGGTATGTTTCCGCTGAGATAAACAATTAGCAAGCTGGAATCAAGACAGGCGCAAAAGCGCATGTAGACCTTCACCTTAAGTTTCCATTATTATTCTCCGTTTATAACATTAATTGGACTTATATATGTCGTCAGGATTTCACGGCAACAAAGTTGTATGAACTCTTCTCGGTCTGATAGCCGTGTCAATTGTTTAAAAACGTCCGACGTTTCAGAGACACACTCAGTCTCCATCCTCAGGGGATGGAGACTGAGTGTGTCTCTGAAACGTTGGAGGTGTTTAAACAACTGACACGGCTACCAGCCAGTGAAGAGTTAATACAGTTTTGTCGCCGTGAAAACCTGAAGACATGTATACAANAATTAATATGAACTCTTCTCGGTCTGATAGCCGTGTCAATTGTTTAAAAACCTCCGAAGCTTCAGAGACACACTCAGTCTCCATCCTGAGAGAAAGTGATCACTTTCTCTCAGGATGGAGACTGAGTGTGTCTCTGAAGCTTCGGAGGTTTTTAAACAATTGACACGGCTATCAGACCGAGAAGAGTTCATATTAATTGGACTTATTCGACACATTTCAGTAAAACTCAACGTCAATGGCCATGCAAATCCCTTCAACAATACTCGACCTATTACACTGTAAATTAAAGGTACTAATTTCCTTTATACCATGAAGGTATATGGGAGATTAATTACAGTTCCACTCATTCTTAACTTCGGTGCTAGATGGAGGTGAACGTTCAGCTTCACGCTCCGGTCGCTATACTCCCCGGAGAATTGCTGCCGGTATTCATTGGCTTAGTGGGCCTCAGATCCGGTCTGGAAATTCTGGACAAGAGAAAAATGTATGGCTTGCCCGGCCCCCCCCCCCCCCGAAAACTGAAAACTGAACTATGGTTGCTTGATCGTCCAGGCCATGGCCCAGTCGCTATACAGACTGCGATATCACTCGAGTTGTTACATCCTAGCAGACACACATGGCAAATTCAATTAGGCGAACGTCTTGCAAAATCGTTGCGAACACGTAAAATACTAACAAATATTGTCAGTTTAATGGCAAAAATTATCTGAAGAAAAGAGTACAGCAAATCGCCGAATTTTCGTATGGTGAGTATATCATATATAGTGTTCCGTAGACAATTGATAACAGCTAATACAGTAAATGTATAACTTTTTAAAACTAATTACCTAAGTTGGTAACTTCCCTGGCGGTACTTTCACAGCAAAGAGTGTTGCATTCACATCACGTTTAATTTCATATTGCAGGCAACACGCCTACCTAGTTTACAGAATCTCAGCTTGTTGAACTGCCGTACTTTGGGATAGGAGACAGACCACGGGCCAGAAATTTTGTTTAGTATTTCGCAGTTTTATCATTTGATGGATTACCGTCTGTCGAAAACTCCTACGAAATTTTTAATCGAAGGTTTAAGCATATAAGCCCGAATGAAAATACTGATTAAGCGTTTCATGCTCCGCACCATTATCTCACATGACAGTAAAAATACATGCACATAGTATGATGTGTTTATGCTCTTTAGAGCTAAAGAAATTTAAATTAAATTTTATCTAGTAATATTTAGCGAAAGGCATCATTGTAGAAATAACTTAAAAAATGGTGACACCAGGTTTTTCAGAAGCTGTGTAACCATCTACCAAATACACGGCACCATAACTCAGGAAACTGCAATCTGTATCTTCACTGCCATGAGAACCTCACTTCCCATGCATATGTATTTTGTGATGTCCTTTGATATTGTAATGTGGTGTAGGTTCAGTTTTTGGTAATTGGTGACTAGTACGGGCGTGTGTGGGATGTCATATGTGAGCTCCGGTGTTTTTATATTAATGCACATGTGGTGCAGTGTTATTGCTGGGTTCGTTCGGCCTCTGGTTTATACTAATTAACTGTGGCGATCTTGAAACAACGGAACAATCGTGTCGCTGTGTAACGAGACTGGTACGCTCATGCAGACGTTAGGACAAAGAGAAATGCAAATGTTACACCGCAAATGCTGCACTTCTTATTGTTTATAAGGTACCTGGATTGCACAATTATTATACACATTAAAGTTACAGCCGATCCTAATGGCCACGCAGTCTAAGGCTTGGGTCTGTGGCCGCTCGCTTCCTGGAATTGTGGGTTCGAATCCTGCTAGGGGCATGGATGTCTGTCTCTTGTAAATATTGCTTGTCAGGTAGAGATTTCTGCGTGGGGCTGATCATTCGTCCAGAGGAGTCCTACCGAGAGTGGTGTGTCTGAGTGTGATCGTGAAGCTTCGATAATGAGGAGGCCCTTGCCCACTGGGGGCTGTTGTGCCATTGGGAAAAAATTAACGTCACACACTTGGTGAATCCATTAATCATTTTGTACGGAATATAAAGACACGGCATACTTTCATAATGACTGTGAATTGTAATAAGAACCTGAAGAGTTCTATGAGCTATATATACATTTTTCTTATTTTACAGATTTTCGTGGCATACAAAGAATGCTTCTATACAAAACAAGCAGTTTCGGAACGAAGCCTTAGATCATAATTTCTTGTTGCACAGACTTCTAAGCCCTTCAAATCCTGCATTGCTGATTTTCTGTTCAAGTAGTTTGTATTTGCAATGAACCAGTTTCATACTGTTTAGCTTTTTGGTTAGTGTACGGGGCTGTGGCGGAAATGGCCGTTTGATCGAACCCTGCATCGGGCAGACTTGTCATTGCTTGCCATTTTTAATACGTTACTACTACTACTTCTGCTAGTAGTAGTAGTAGTAGTAGTAGTAGTAGTAGTAGTAGTAGTAGTAGTAGTAGTAGTAGTAGTAGTAGTAGTAGTAGTACATCTATCGATTTCACAAAATACAATGCTTATATTATTTTCCCGCTGCTTGATAAATTCAGAGCTCTTCAGAATCCTGTCAGCGTGTTTCTTACATTTTCTTCCGGACTGTTCCATCAATTCCGGTATGTGTGGAATCTGCAGTTCTCTCACAATTCATTCATTTCTTCACGATCCGGGAAGTCCCTCGGTGCTCCTTTGGCTGATATCATCAGTCTTCCGTCTTCGGTTCATTTTGTTGTCTACAAAATGTTAGTTCAGCAACTTTCTTATAAATTCCTGTTCTTTGTGCCTTCAAAAAGTTAGCAGTTTTGTGACAAATGGGATTCTTTCATTATTGAAGCATTGTTGTTTTGACGAGAACACTTACTGAAATAAGCTCATAGGTAGGAGTAAGGCGCTAAATTTAATTGTATTTATTCACAGTTTGGGACTGTTTGTAGTTGGTCTTCGTTCAGAACGTGATATTTGCAGGTACACTTGCCTTGAGTTCATTGTGAAAATAGTACCTAAATTAAAAAGTATGTGCTGTTGCCATGTTGTTTTGCGTAATACAAATGCAGAGTGCATTTTTACGCGTCATTTCCGGGATCTAAATTAATCGGTGTCCTCCCCATGGTAGAAGTACGTCTGTCAGCTCTATTGTTATTAGACATAAAGATTGTAAGAAATTAGAAAAACTTATATATACTTGAAATGGCTTCCAGTGGCATGACGGTCAATCAAGTTTCGTAAAATCTGCCAGTTTGTTCAAAATTTAGAGTTCAAAATTTAGTAATTTATGCGATCTTTTAGGAGTAGCCTTTTCCTGACGGAGGGATTTTAGGCTAAAAATGTTGAAACTTTATTAAAATTTCACCAAAAATCTGGTGCAAAAAGATAAGTTATGATGCTACGTGTCCTAATTAATGATGCAGAAGTTTTAGCTTGAGAATCAGAGACACAGCACTTTGTGCCACCAGCAACGTTTTGTATCTGGGGAATTTTTATAGTAAATTGATATTAAATGCTACAAACATGAGTAATTTATTTCGACTAACTTATATAGCGAACGGCTGTTCCAGTAATGCAAGACTTGCACAGGTATTTTATTACACAACGTCTTATCAGTAAGCGGAACTGTTCTTTTGTCGACACTTCTTCCACGTCTCTGCCACATATACTCTGCCGTCAATGGGTCTGTTCACTCACCGTAGCCATTTCTCTGGGATAGCTGAGAAGAGCAGCAGCTGCCCTTGACATGGACGTTTAGGGAGACATACTTTGAAAGGATGTGAGACCGTTGGAAGTGTTACAAGATATTATCCAATGGCGGCCTCTCAAAATAAAGGCACTTTGTATTATTCGGGTTGTGTTACCACAGTGTTAGTTCTTATGGACAGCCTCTAGTGATGGGCAGCATCCTGCAACGAGCATTTCTGTTTTGAGATTAAGATCGATTTGGGTTACTTTTTTCGAGATCGCGGAAACAGAGCGCGGTTCATGGCGCCAGTTGGGACAGTTACAGGCTTGTTGCTGGACCGAATCGTGGTGTCTGCATTTAAGACACTGGCTGCATTGTAAGGTATAACGCATACATGCTAGTTGCGCTTGTCGCTTTATTCGTGCAAAACAGTAGGATCTCATAACATAGGAACAGCTGGAATTCTCTTGCAGGAGCACCCGTCTCTTAGCAATATCAGACAACCCACAGCATCTCTCTTACCTTGTTTTTGCAATTGTCAAATTGCGCAAGTAAATAGAGGAGAAAATTTATGATGCGGAAAGGTAAACAAATAACACAGACTGTAAATTTCAAAGTATACATTGTAACTACATTTGATGCTCCACCAATAATGTATGAACGTTTTAAAGCCTAGTGGTAACTATACATATGACGTAGTATAATAGTAAGACACTTCGTTTTTCCCACGGAGTGTGTTTCATATGATTCTCACACTAAATTATTTCCCTAAACAGCACTAAACGACTGTAATTTGTGGTGGTTGCAGCCCATGTTCTGTGTGAGGCAGGAAGTGTTTTTTATACAGTGTGAGCGACCAGTCCCTATGCGTCTGTCAGAAGTAGAATATATTTTGTCGTGGAAGTCACAGTGGATGTGCAGTAGGCCTACCGGGGGTTACCATATGTGTCGGAAGTGACCCCGAAATCATGTGACAGTGGTCACTTATGGGTTCGAATACAAGTGTCAGTGAAGATACTGTACTGACGGTTACAATACGTGTTGGAAGTGACCCCGAAATCATGTGACAGGGGTCACGTATAATACCTGAAATTGTTTATGGACTTCCGCAGTTCCACCATGGTGCAGCACCAATCTTACACAAGGGCTTCTTGCTCATCCTGTGTAAACGCGTAATTTATGTGAGCGTCAGTCTTCAAACTTCGCCCTGTTTTGCAGAAGTTACGCGAAACTGTGATAGAGTTCTAGTCCGCTCAATTGAGTTAATGGAAGCGCCATAGAGAAAACACGATAGGCGCAGGTTGTTATACCAGTCAGCATCTCTCACAACAGTTTACTGCTAGTAAATAAACAACAACATAACTTAGCAATAAGCTATCATGCAGCCATAAGCTGCGCACGAAAACTTTTTCTGTCATCTCACGCTGTACGCTGAACAAACATATTTTTCAGGAATTTACGCTGGATAAGGGCAAAACAGTTTAAAGGCGGAGTGCTATAAATAGGAATAGCGTCAGAACTCCTAGCTTAACCCTTTAAAGACGAAGCGTGTCTGTTTTATATAACGACTTAGTGCCTACCGCGCTGTAAACACTCTCCACTTCGGTTATAAAAACCAATCTTTTAATGTTTTATAAGGCAAAAGTTGCTGTTTGTTCTGAGATCCGTACAAAACACATAAACGCAATGTGGGCACCACGTAGAATTTTTTAATGTTAAACCTGGTAGTATGTTAAGTTACCGCTAGGCTTTAAAATGTAAAGTGTCGATATTAGGCCGTGAATCGATAACGGGTCCGATGTCTTAGGGATGGGCATAGCCAGAATTTATATTCGGTGTCCAATTCAGTCTTCAAGGGGTTAAGTCACACACAATCTTTTCGATGCACACATTATAAATATCTGCACCGTGTATGAAAGGAAATGTGTGTGCCTGTTAATATTACTTGTTGATGAAGTATAAAGGCAGTTGTTTATGCTTTGTAAATGACAAGATGCAACGTGTGTCAGAAGTAAAGAATACATCGAAATTAGTATGGCATTAAATATAGGACATGTCGTTAATTATGTCTAAAAGTGACTTTCTTCTTTAAGAAAAAAATAACTTCTTCTTTGTAATTATACTGAAAACAGTGTACTGTGCTTTAGCTTTCGAACACTGGAGTAGTTTGTTCGAATACCTCCCAAAGTATGGAAGAATGTCTGCAATAATTCGTCTGTTTTGTGTTAACCTCTTCAAAAAAGAAGGCCTTTTCGAGAGGCGGATACCCCATCTAAGGAGCCCTATCAAATAACGAAGAACAACACTCGTATACCCGGAAAACGGAAAGCCCTGGACCGCAGTGCCCTGTAGCGGTGTAGGTAGAAACTGTAATTACTTGTTTCTCTGTCAACCCCATCCAATATGCCATGTCATTTCAGTTTAAAAAGAGGTTACAGAGGTTTGTTTCATTTAATTTGAGTGTAATTACACTGTTGAAGCAGCGTATAAAAATATCGTAACAATACACTTCTGGGAATGGGCTTACTGAAATGGAATAATTTCTGCATTTCAACAAATATTTTATTATCGAAATGTTACCAGTCAGATATTGGTTCCGTGCAATGCTGCCATTTTTATTTACTATTCAAGCACTGTGCACTTGAGTAGAGACATTTTGAAGATAATCTGTAGCTTTGCTGAGCTTAAATGTGAGGCAGACTTATTCTGAAGGTGGCATAAAAGTCTTACATATTATAAAATGCGGATACGTTCTTGCTAGTGCCTGTGCATAGAGGAAGTTAAAGGTATCGAGTGGGCTCGATGAAGAAGGGGTGGAAAAGAAACTAAGCTGTGGTAAGAACACGAGAACGATAAAGGCTGTGTTCAGCACACAATAAATCGGCTTAGCACATCAGAAAAAATATATGTTTTATGCTGAAGGGAATGTGGAGGTTACTGAAGACTAAAATTATCTTTATTTATTGCGTTTTTCTATGCTTCAGTTTTTTCGTGACTTGGGATTTCAACCCAAAAGGAAATACCAATAATAGTAAAGTTTTTTCTTGTGGTGCAACAGCCCAAGTCGGGCCTAGGCCGCCTCATTGTTGAGGTGTCCAGATCACACACAATTAGACACGCACACACAATTAGACACACACACACACATTGTAGTACTCCCCTGAAAGAGTGATCAGCTCGTTGCAGAGGCTGTTGCCTACAGAACACACATCAAACACGAAAAACGAACATCCATGCCATAAGCAGGGTTTTTTAAAAATATCTTTCAGTTTATTTCCCTTAATAAACTAAATACACATATGACAGTACCTTGCAAACAAAGAGCAGTGGTCTAAGCAAACCAATATGATATTCTCTCCTTGAGTCCAAGTTCCTCGCAAATTTTCAACATAAAATGATCACTTTATCGCCACTGATCATCAGTCTGGCCACTTAACAAAACCCAAAATATTAAAATAAGAATAAACGTTATCCTAAAACATATTGCAAAAAGTTCGGAATCAATACCACTTTAACCAAAAAAAACCAGTGGCCAAACGTCCTGTAAAAGTCACACTACTGACACCTAATCTGTCTGTCTAGACTCGACCCCGCAATCCTAGTAATCGGGCGGCCGCAGACCCACGCCTTAGACCTCATGGCCACCAGGATCGGCTCGTAAAGAATTAGTCGAAGAAAGCCAGATTGGAAAAATGAGGCTGCGATATCATATTTCAGGCTCTTGTACTGAACCTTTGTACAGAACAGCGTTAGTCATTTGCGTTAGCATAACTTAGTATCCAAAGTGACTGTTTAAACAGAATCACCTATGCCACCAGTTATACTGGTGTAGAGCTGTGGGTGTACTCAGTCGCGCAACGACTGCTGCCTTCCTGGTGCTCCGCGTCGTGGCAGTCATTCCACGTTGAACATTGCAACGCTGCCACCTGCAGTACCGCAAAACTGTGGGGGGTGTTCCGGGATGGTATTCCTGTTCCGTCACGCAAATCCAACCTCTGTAGATTTTTCATACCACCGTCAGTGCTGCAGGAAAGGAGATGGTAACTCATCTATTTAATCTCGGGTGATTTCACATGGATTTAGACGGCATAAAGAAAATTGTGCCTTTATATTAGTGGTTTGTAATATCTAGCCTGTGCATTCCTGTTTGAGAAACCGGGGTAACATAGTCGGTACAACTAGGCTACAGGCTGGAAGGTCACCGATCCTATCCCGGCGGGGGAAGATATTTTTCTCTTTTCTGCTACACAGCCTTTTGTTACTGAGGGCGCTTTTATCGGGAATAAAGTTGCCGATACGTGAGGCTGACCACACACGTCCATCTAGAGATGATACTGAGCAAAAGTGGAGCAAAATACTTCCTACTATATACTTTAATGGCACAAAAAGGGACAGTTTTCCCTTTTCATTTTTGTCCATATGGGATTGGTTCAGGCTCACGTCGTACGTGTAATCCTGCATACTCACTTTCATGACTGGGGTTTCTGAAAAATAATGTGCCACACTGACACACGTATGCATTAACTTATCAGACTCTGCACTACTCGTTTTCCATTTTTACGGCCTGTTAACATTCATCTATTTGTTTCTGTGATTCCCAAACTTTTAATTGCATAAATAACACTACGTATTCCGTCTGACACAACCTGTGTTTATTATTATTTTTTCGGACACTACATGTTTCGATCAAGCCGATCATAATCAGGTGTTTTGTGCAAAAACTTACAACTCAAGGAGGAAACGTAAAATTTTTGGGAGATCTCATAAATGACGTAAAATATAAAATACAAATTACAGTCGACTTGTAATCTTGGTGATGTGTCATTAAACACGAATGGGGTGGTGTAAAATTTGTACTCGTTAAAATTTAAAAATTATAGTGCTAGTTTCTAATTAAGTATTAATAAGACGATTAAAATTCGTTTTAGGCTTTTGAATCCATCATGTAATCCATTATTTAAAACACCATTATAGATTGTTAAATAATAGCTTAAATAATGGGATACGTAGTGTTATTTATTTAAGTCTATGTACACAACCGAATGGATAGTGTCAAACATTTAGTGTTTGCGGAGTATGTAGACGGGAGGAAACACCACGAAAATTGTGTCTTTCTACACCATCATTCGAACAAATAACAATGCCACTAGCCTAAAATAGTTCACGTTACCCTGCGAACCCTGACGGACACGTTAGACATTAGGAAACTGAAATGTAGATGAATAATGAAACTGAGATATCCGGGAGGTCCAATGGTGCTGGTAAAAGAGGAATTAGCGTAAAGATTGTAGAGGCTGCAGTTGATATGGAAGAAATAAAATGGGCCTGAGTAAAGGAGAAGTTTACTTTCCGATAATAACACAAACAATTTCAAATTAAGTAGTCCCACAATGCGGATGGGACGCGGTAGCTGGTGAAGACGTGGAATGGTTAAATGACTGTTGTATACGTATTTGAATGTATGGACAAAGGAGCGTTTTTGTATTATAGTTGTATTATTGCATACAGAAAAACTCCAGAATGCAGAACATGTTTACTTTTAGGTATACGTACATGGGAGTAGGTTTGAATTCTTATAGTTTTATAAGTATGCAGGTGAATGGAAACTAGAAATAATTTTTTGAATTTTAGAAGGATGCAGATGATTCACGTAATGAATTAGGCTCGTGGGAAATTTTGTATCACGAAGAGTAATAGAATAGTGTATTAGACACACAGGTGGTACAGTAAGGTACAGGATATATAGAAGTGTTGTTCATAGAATTGGACGTACAGGCTGTGAACTGCGAAAAATCCGGCGTTAATCAGACACAGCTTTCGGTACAATTTCCCTCAATTAATAAATATTTGATATGATTTGTTTTGAAGAGATTACGAGGGAAATATATAATTCAGAAAATGTTATCCATGAATTTGATTTTTTCTTAGAATCCAGAAAGATCTTCGTTACTCTTTTAGCAACAAAATGTTTACGTGCAACCAACGGAACACCACTGTTCCGTGGGAGAACTTTTTTGGAATCACTGGTCTATCTGAACTTCTCTACGTTAATCCCTCTCTGTTGTTTCCAACTTTAACTAAACGTAAAGCAATCCCATTACAGGCCTGGACAGGCCCTGAGGGTTACAGGAGGTTGAGGCTCCCACATTTCAAGACAGTCGGCACATGAAGGTTGTAAGATTATCAGCCGTACGCATCGGCCGCCTTTACCCCCATGAAATATTCCTGATACTCATTTCTGTTAGAGGCTGAGTCGAACCCAGGGCCATAGTGCGGCCGGAAGGATTATAACTAACTAACTAATTAACTAACTACATGGAGCAGAGGCCTTCTTGAGAAGCTAACAATTTCTCAGCTCGTCAAGAAATTCCCCGCATTTTATGGAACCCGGAAGTTCAATACGGCAGTCACAAGAGCCCGCCATCTGTCCCTATCCTGAGGTAGCTCAATCCAGTCCATGCCCCCATCCCACTTCTTGAAGATCCATTTTAATATTATCCTCCCGTATACGCCTGGATCTCCAAAGTGGTCGCCTTCCCTCAGGTCTCCCCACCAAAATCCTGTATGCACTTCTCTTTTCCCCCATACGTCCGGAAGGATTATATCAATGAAAAATTCCAATGACGCCATTGGGTTAACTAAAGTAGTCTCAATAATTCCCCTAACAATGTTTTCTAATAATTCCGAATACACTCGACACCCTGAAACCCCTTGCTTCGCTACCCATTCGCTCTGTCTCAGTCCCAGTCGAAATATTCCCATTCACTCAGTCTTCATACCTGAAGACTCCACCACTTCTGCAGGTTTCTTTTACGTTCGTATTCCGTACTACATCTGACTCTACTTGCGCGATTACTATTGGGAGTTGTACTACTTATTGGCTGCTTTTATCTCAGCGAACGTGGTAATTCTATCGCTTTGCATTCCCCAGTTCGTTTGACGGCCCGTGTCACCAGATCTTCAAGGATTGTATTTGGTCTCAAAGAAGTCCCCGTGAGAGATGATGAGCTGGGTCGTCCCGTCCTGGGCAAAGCCTCCATTGCATGGGGTTCGTGTATGTTTTTATTTCTGTAAGTCTATTGCAGACAAAGGTCTTCCATCTGTTTGGAGCACTGCGTATCCAACCCAAAGCCACAGTGGCGTCCGACCATATTATCGCCTGATTGATATTGTAACCTGTCGCTGTGCAGAAGTAATGCAACAGCCGTGTTCTCACCAATGCAGCCAACAGCTCCAATCGCGGCAGGGTTATCCTTTTGACAGGTGCTAGCCTGTTCTTGCTACAGGCTAGACGGATCAGAGTTTTGTCGCCTTCGGTTGAACGAACGTACAAGGCTGCCCCATATGCCCTTTCCGAAGCGTCGCAGAAAACGTGGACTTGGGAACTTCCACTTGAGGTAGCTAGCCTTCGAGGGATGTGCACCTGTGACAATGAGGTTAAGCTGGATACCCAAGCGTGCCACCGCGCTCCAAGGTCAGAAGGCAAGAGTTCGTTCCAGTCCATCCCCCTGCACCATGTGTCCTGGAATAACAGTTTCCCGACAACACACAGGAGAGTACAACCCGAGTGGATCGTAAAACCTAGCCGTGGTTTGCAAGAGCTGTCTCTTGGTAGTAGGCCTTTCTGGTAGCCTCTTAATAATCGCCTCATGGTCAATGGAAAAACAATCAGTTTCTGTGTTCCAGTTTACACCTAGAACTTGTGTCTGTACCTCGATTTCCTGACCTTCAGCTCTCCAGATGGATTTCAGCTGCTCCGAATTGCTAGCCCATTTTGCCAAAGGAAAGTTAATCAATTTCATCAGTGCAGTCAGCTCATAGTATGTGGTGATTGCACCGTTGTCATTCTCTGCCCCGGCTGCGAAATCGTCCATGAACGTGTTACTGTCTATAAGTGGCGCCGCAGTGGGGAATGTGGCTTTGTGCCTATCAGCGTATTCCCTCAGTGTTGCAGACAGTAAGAATGGGCTACAGGTGAGGCCAAATGGTAGCCGGGTGAAGCGATAAGTCATGACTTCATCCGTCGTATGGTAGTGTCCTTCACTATCCTGCGTAATTCTGTACCAAAAGAATCTGTTCAAGTCTCTGTCCTTTTCATCTAGGGCCAGCTGAAGGAACGCCTGTGTAATATCGCTGATAATGGCTGTGTGATGCAGTCTGAATCTTAAAAGAATCGCGAGGATCTCGGGCAAAAGATTGGGTCTCATCTCCAGTACCTCGTTGAGAGAAGGCACGTTAGTTTCATGAGAAGAAGCGTCGAAAACTATCCTCCACTTAGTCTTCCCGTGCTTTTCTTTCCTCACTGCCTGATGAGGCAGATAGAACACTGTGCTCGTCGGGTCTTCGGCAGGAGCAGCCTCCACTTGCCTCTTCGTGATGTAATTCAACATTTGATCCTGGTACACCTGCTTCAATGCTTCATTGTTTTCGAGTCTGTTCGTAAAAGTTTGAAGTCGTTTTTCTGCGTTAAGCCTGTTACTCGGTAGGGCTGTATCCTGCTTCCTTGGGAGAGAAACTGCTGTGCGTTGATCTTCCACGCGGAAAGACGCTCGGAATTCCTCCAGAATCTTCGAATCCTTGGCACTTAAGGATCGATCGTAGTTGGCGGATATCCCAATAGTCTCTAAATCCCAAAAGCGTCTGATTTCGTCGTCCAAGGGCGTAAGGGTCTGATCCAAATTAATAAAGTTCACCACAGCCAAATTCACATGTGTTCCAGACCTATTTCCGCTCAGTAAATAAAACACCTTGCTCACTTTCTTAACAGGTTCGCCAACACTAACAGGTCTACCAACCTGGCTTTATTCAAAGAACCTAAACTACAAAGATGAAATAAAACCATATATAATCGATACCAAAGACTACATACGTAAAACTCTTGGACACCAAGGTTAGTATAGTGGACTGTTCAATCATGAATTCCCAACACCTGGAGCGACATTTTGCTGCAGTTAACCTTCACCCTCCACTATAGAACATCACAGTATGATCAAATCACCACAATGTCTTTTTCTACTCTTTGGATTATTTATCTTCACACTATACCATTTATCCTAGTTGTCCCAGTTTACTACATGTTTCGGCTCGGCCGAACCATCAAGTACATGTATAAATGTTTAAAAACACAGATCTCTAACCATACAGTACAAAAATATTAGTGAAAACCTTACTAATCTATTGTTTTAAAAACTGTGAAACCATTCAGAGAATGCTAACATAACATAACCCTAAGCTAATATAATGATTTTTCAAGTTCCATTCTTATGCCGGGTTTTTTCGTAGATTAATCTACGAAAATCTTGGAAAATAATTGTATTAGCTTAGGGTTATGTTACTTTAGCATTCTCTGAATGGTTTCACAGTTTTTAAAACAACAGATTAGTGAGGTTTTCACTAATGTTTTTATACTGTATGATTAGAGATCTGTGTTTTTAAACATTTGTACATATGGTATACATACGATGATGGTTCGGCCGAGCCGAAACATGTAGTAAACTGGCACAACTAGAATAAACGGTATAGTGTGCAAATAAATAATAAACAGTGGTGTGTCATAGTGTGCTTATCATCACTGTAACTGAAAAAACACACCGGGATGGCCCAAGTAAAAATTATTTATTTTCCTCCACGATAACCGCCAATGGCTCCAGGCTACGTAACAAATCCAATATCGTAATTACGTACTCCAATTTTGTGATTTCAATGGTACAAGTAGAAATGCACTTCGGAGACCACACCCATCTTGTAGTGGAGATCTTATCTTCTGCAGTTCCTTCCGTGTCAAGGTTTAACGTAATTGCGCACGCGAAGGTGAGCGCATGTTATTTGAAGGTTTTCGTCGCCAATATTTTTGATTTACAGGTTCGGATGTCACATGGAACAAGATACGGCGCACACCATGCATTTCTAAGTAGCTACAGTCGCAGGCCCAAAACCACTACCTGATCTGTGTTGGTGGTGGCATAATTCCTCTGAAGAAGACATGAATCAAAACGGTTGTCTGCTTCTCTCATCTTTCTCAGTATGACTATTACCATCTTGTATTTAAAGTTATCAACTTGATCATAGACAAATGGCCGCTAAATTTCTCTTCTCAGTTCGCAGAACCGTATAATGTTTCGTTAAGAATTGGTGAATCTCATGAAGCGTTATGCTACAGTTATATAGCGCCCACTGGCCCCTGCACTAGGCCTATTCAAAATTCACTCTTACACTCCACTCACATGTAAAGAGTTTCTTGCGTGATTTGAGGTTCTCTCAGCTGTGCTGCTAAAGATTCAATTCTTGTGAGACGTTATGCCGTATCGACTGGTACATACAGGGCTGTGGAGTCGGAGTCGGGAGTAGGTAAAAATGTACTGACTCCGACTCCGACCTCAGTCTAAAATCTTAACTAGATACTCCAACACCAGAGCCCTGATAGCTACAGTAACCATTAGACTTATACTTAAATATAGGCTATAAGTAAAAAAAGTAGCCTGATGATTCACGTGGTGGTGATGAAATGTCTTACAGGTTTACCATTATTAATGCATATTGAGCTTTTATGAAGGAGTCGGAGTTGGAGTCGGAGCTTTTGTGTACCGACTCCACAGCCCTGCGTACATAGCTACCGCAATTTAAAAAGATCTTATTGCCTCCATCTTCAGGACCAAGCAGTACAAGACTGTTTTCGAAGGCACTACCGTCCTTCAAAGCGACGGTAACCATTAACCAGTCGACACCGTATAAAATTCCAAAATACTTAAATATTTGGCCTCTCTCGTTTTCGTGCGCTGACACTTTGTCGGGGTTTCCTTGGCGATGACTCCACTTGGTAGTACAGTGTCCTAAGAACTTAACACGTGTAGAATCTTTCAGGGTGACTACCGTTTCTCTGTTACAGACTCCTCTACAGCCGTCAATGCTCATTGCATCTTGGTAGTTACTTATCTGGATATCATATGTAAGGAAATACCGAGCAACACGGCTTCTTTGTAACGAGAGCCTGTATACAATGTCTAAGGCGGTTTGGTCCGCATGTGTCAGCGCCTCTGTAGGCGTCTCTTCACTATGTCCGTATCTGCCATGCATACTATTCCTGGCGTGTCGTGGGCGAGGCGGCCGTGGTTAAGGACAAGCTACAATCCTGGGCTAGGGAGACAGCGCGTGGTTCAGGCTGACAGTAAAGTGATCCGTTTTTAGCTGTCACCTGAATAAGATAAGAATATTAAAGTTACGCCAGTCCAATATCTGCAGACTTTCCTTCACTCCCCGCCCCCGGCAGACTCGGGAGTAGTCGGTGTCTTTCTGACATTGTGCAGACAAGAAGTCTTTGTTAGTCAGTCAGTCACGTAATGTCTTTTATTACTTCCTGTTTGCCCATCCCAGTCGCAGCTCCGTCTCTGACGTGGGCCTTCGGCCGTTCGCTTGCTGGAATTGCGGGTTCAAATCCCGCCGGGGCATGGATGTCTGTCTCTTGTGATTATTGTGTGTTGTCAGCTAGAGGTCTCTGTGTCGGGCCGATCACTCGTCCAGAGGAGTCCTACCAAGTGTGGTGTGTCTAAATGAGTGTGATCGTGAAGCCCCGAGAAAGGGAAAAGCCATGACCAGAAAACGGGTCGAAAAGTGACACATAAAAAACTTTTGGGAATGTAAGGTGATTTAGCGTGCTGTCTTAAGGAACTGTGAAGAACACATGCAGCGAGAACTATGTAGTCAATTTTTTCTGGCCTCGTGTTAATTTCGGTGTGAAAAACTCGAAATCGATTACCCATAATGCCAAAAGCATTTTCTGCAGTACGCCTCGCTGTACTGAGACGACAATTAAAAATTCGTTCATCATGAGTTACGGCACCAGAAAATTGCTTCAGTATGTGTTGTGTACCGTGAATTCATCGTCAGCCACAAAAACAAAATTCAGTTCTCCTTGCGTGGGTTCAGTAGCAGGTAGCCTAAATTGAACATATTTGCTTTTCGTTTATCATAAAGCGTAGTGTTTTTATGACACCGGTAGAATTCCTTCCATTGCAACGAACATTCACACAAATGAGGTCCCATTCAGCGTTCACAGTTGCCAGCAAAATAACAGTACAGTAATCTTTGTAGTTATTAAAATATGATCCACGCCCGGCGGGTTTCGCTATTGGAATGCTTCACATTTATCGCGCCTCTATAATTGCGAAAATTCCACCTGTTTTCGAAGTCTTTAGCAATTCGTACTCTTTATTCTGTCTTCTTTGGAAGCTGAAAGTTATATTGAAATAATTAGATAATTGCTATAATGAATAATAAAAGTATGACGTTTGAAATAGTTAAAAATACATTTATTTCATACCGTCAAGTGTTTCAGGTTTCAGGAACTATTCACGCAAGAGCTTCAGGTGAGATAAGAATCGTAAATTTCAAATCTTCAAAGCTTCCCCCGTTGCCAAAAATCGTAATAAGCAGTTAATCTATCTTCTGCGCTGATGACTCTTCTCATTCTTGTGTTCTGCTTTTCAGTGTGAAGCTTCAACAAATGGCGCAAAATTTTAAAACATTCTTCAGTCATTTGTAAATAGTTTCTCAAATCCACGTCACTGCAGACCCTAAGTTCTGCGATTGACGGTATAGGCCTATGTGACGAAGTGTGCCTTTTTTGCAACCATTGCTTTACCCCTTCACTTTTCTTTTTCCTTTTTTTTATAATAAAATCTCAAGAGCAACGTTTTTTCTCTACAAAGTCCCATGCTTGCAAAATGCACTAGCAATAGCGACATGAATAGTCGAGCTGCTACAATCCGAACTGAAGCATATCGGTAGGTGTGTGGCGAAGATAGGAACTGCAGTCAGTCGGTGGACTGCACAGGGGAGGAGTATTATGGGACTTGAACGATTCAAGGTCATTGTACGCATTTTAGTGCACTGCAAGTGTACAGGTCCAACTAACTCCATAGAGCAGACTCGTTTTTGACAAGTTAACAGGTTCTCAGCTAGTCAAGAAATGCCCCGCACTCTATGGAACCCGAAGGTTCATTACCGCACTTACAACAGCCGGCCACCTGTCCCTATCCTGAGCCAGATGAATCCAGCCCATACCCCCCATCCCACATCCTGAAGATCCATTTTAATATTATCCTCCCATCTACACCTGCGTCTTCCAAATCGTCTCCTTCCCTCAGGTCTCCACACTAAAATCCTATATGCACCTCTCCACTCCCCATACGTGCCACATGTCCCGTCCATCTCATTCTTCCTCTCGATTTGATTAGCCAAGTAATTTTTGATGATGAGTTGAGAGCACTAAGTTCCTCGTTACGTAGTCTTCTCCATTCCCCGGTCATCTCGCCTCTCATAGACCCAAATATCCTCCTCAGCACCCTGTTCTTGAATACCCTCAGCCTTTGTTCCTCCCTCAGTGTGGGACACCAAGTTTCACACCCATACAAAACAAAAAGAAAAATTATAGTTCTCCATACCTTAATCTTTATATTTTTGGATAGCAGCCTGGAAAAGATTCTTCACGGATTGATAGCAAGCATTTCCCGACTTCACTCTGCTCTTAATTTCTTCATGAATGGAATTCCGATTCGTTAGGGTTGTTCCAAAATATCCGAACAGTTCCACCGTTTCCAAGGATATATTATTTATCTTTATGTTGTGATTTTGTCCCGCATTCTCATCTCGACACAAGTGTATAGGTCTGCAGGTACTGTATTCTTTCGTATTCTCTTCCTTTTGTAACAAATATGTCCGCCTCAACCAAGATGTGGTCGCCTCGACCAGTGTCCGCCTGGCCCACGGCCGCTACAGCTACGGCACCGTTCGTGGGGCTGTCTTACTACAGGAAGTTTTAGGTTGCTATACATCTTGTGTCACACTTAGCTTTGGAAAACGGTTTTATCTTTTTTTGTAGCAAAGACCCGCATCCACACGTCACACGGTTGCGAGGTTACACCCCATCCCACTCCATTCCTTGGTAATAGTGCCTTGCCATTTGCCCAAACTGCCAAGTTCCTTAGGCCTTCTTGACATCAGACTGTCTTCAGAACATCACTTGAGATGCTTTTGCGTTAAATGAAGTGGCCAAACTTTTGAACACTTTTACGATGAATGTCTTGGAGAGGAAACAGAACGCTGATTCTTCGTTTTACCGTGACCAGATCCGGTCTAATATTGACTGTGGGAGCTTCCTTTATTAAGCCGTAACGAAGTCCAAACTATCATAATTTAGAACTACTTAGCTTCTGAACTTTATCCCTCTTGTGGTCTTCCACAAATAAGAAAGTACAAAAAACACAAAAAGTAAAATCAACTTTCAGAAAATTGGATCTGTTCCCTTCCATACTTCAGAAGGTGTAAGAGCACCTACTCAGATGAAGCTGTTAAACTGAGTTACCGTTACTCTCTGAGTACCCTTATGTTCCTCACTAGTGTATTTTGTTTTTAAGTCTGACCTAATGCAACCAGATTTTCATTTACAGCATTTGGAGCTGTGCTGGAAAGAGCACAGCAGAGCACAATTTTATTGCGAGTACCCCAGTCTGAATAAATTTTATTCCAGTGGAAACATGTGGCTTGCAATTACTGACCTGGCAACAAAAGTACGGAGAAACGTTTTGAATTTTGACTGTATTTAGTGCACTTTGCCAGTATCACTGTCTGTCCATAGTAAGTTCAACATAACTTTTAATAATAGGACAAGGACATAAATGAGGATTACACTAAGAGACATACTTTTTCAAATAAATTGAATTTTAAAATATAATTCAGGAATGTCATTCATCGAAAGGAAAACGTTCAAATTATACTAGGTCAGTGTTGTTTTTGGAACATATATTTTATGCAATTGGAAATTAAGAGCAGGTTGAATTCGGGGAATGCTTGCTATCATTCGGTGCAGAATCTATTGTCTTCCAGGTTGCTATCCAAAAACACAAAGGTTAGGATATACAGAACTATAATTTTACCTGTTTTTTGTATGGGTGTGAAACTTGTCTCTCACACTAAGGGAGGAACAAAGGCTGAGGGTGTTCGAGAATAGGGTGCTGAGGAGGATATTTGGGCCTAAGAGGGACGAGGCGACAGGGGAGTGGAGAAGACTACATAACGAGGAACTTAATGACCTGTACTCATCACCAAATATTATTCGGGTAATCAAATCAAGAAGAATGAGATAGGCGGGGCATGTAGCACGTAGGGGCGAAAAGAGATGTGCATATAAGATTTTGGTGGGGAGACCTGAGGGAAGGCGACCACTTGGGAGACCCAGGCGCAGGTGGGAGGATAATATTAAAATGGATCTTCAAGAAGAGGGATGGGGCATGGGCTGGATTGAGCTGGCTGAGGATAGGGACGGGTGGCGGGCTCTTGTGAATGCGGTAATGAACCTCCGGGTTCCGTAAAATGCGGGGAATTTCTTGACTACCTGAGAAATTGTTAGCTTCTCAAGAAGGCCTCTGCTCCATGGAGTTATATACTTTATGCAGTGGGCAAACTTTATTAAAATTAGTGCACTTTATGTTTTACACACGTGTACCTCTTTCCTTGTACAACTTACCTGTTGTAAAGGAATAAGATGTTTTTATTAGATCCAAGCGGACTACCATCATGACTGTTTCCACCATGCACGTAGATATGTACACCGCTGCCGTGCCTACACACTACTGCATTGATGGCTGCCCCGTCTGCCGAGCTGTCCGAGGGAACATATTTGTGCTGTGATAGCAACGCATTCTCCTGATTAAACTGTTTAACAGGATATAAAAATGCCCCGCCCATTTGCGTTCACTGCAACAACTATTAAAATATTTAATGACACGTGCAAAATATTCTGAATATACGCATTTCACGCAATGAAACATAAATATGGATAATTTAAAATTATCAGGCACAAATTCTTTGTGACTGCAGACATTGTAGAGTTTCTCTTTTGTAGAAGCACGTTATACAACACACAAGAACATTAATGCCGTTGAACACAGAAGCTGTATTAGATGCCAGTAATTAGGATTAGATTATACACAAATACAGAGGTAAATAAATAGGTTTCTATTTCGTGTCAGTCCCAGGTTTCAGTGCAAAATAACAATTCAATTTAATTCAATTTAATTCTTATTATTAATGCACCAGCAAATCACCCCGAAGGCCAATTACAGACACAGCACAGGAACGTACAGGAAAATACATCAGATAACAAACCACCAATTAACGGACATAGAAAAGAGATAACAAGCATAAATCCAATGAGTAACAAACAGCATGAATAATAATATAATTTTAAAGTAAAAAAATTGTTTATGCAAAACAGTTTGTCTCTGAACGTATCATTAGCTCTGATCAGTCCAACTCATTGACGTGCAGGCTTAGCAGCGCAGGGCTAATTACAAAATCAGCCTGAATACGTGAATAAGTAAATACACAGGCACAACACAATTACAGAACATATAAAAACAAAATAGAATCAAAGTGAGATTAGTGTGAGTGCTGACCCAACACCATAATAGTTCAATTCAGTTGATTTAAATTCAATTCAACTCCCTCAGTTTATTTCTGTATTGTTAATATGCTTGAAAAACAGCCATAAGGCCAATTACAGATACAGCACAGGAAACGCATGAAAAACTACTCGTACACGCAGCAACAAACGAAAGCGCATTGAAAAGAGAGAATAACAACAAACGGCATAGGTACAAGTGTAATAATAATAATAATAATAATAATAATAATAATAATGGCAATAATAATAAAAATACAGACACAACCAAATTTTTTGCAACTTAGAATTAGCACAATTGAAACAATAAATGATGAACCACAATCTATTTTTTCCTAAACGGAACCAATATCTCTACATATGGCATTAGCAGCTGACGTTAACCTAGCAGAACAGTTGCGACATTTAGAATCAACCTTGAACAAAGTAAAATCTCCGAAATTTCGAGTTGGCACATAAAGGCCAACAATTCTCAGAAAGGCAGTGTAGAATATTTGTCAAATATGGACGTTATTAAGGAAAAGTACGTGTAGGTGGGCCCTCCTAGCACATAAGATATAAATATCAGGTGGTCTAAAACATTTGTGCACTTACATTGCAAATTATTGAAAATACGACGAAGAAAAAATGGCAGTAACTTCAACTAAATGACGACGACGACGATGACGACGATGATGATGATGATGATGATGATGATGATAGCAGTAGTAGTAGTACTAATAATAATAATAATAATAATAATACCAGGATTGCCAGAAACCAATTTTGATGGCGTATAATTTCGTGATTAAAAACCGTCACTGCGATGATTTGCTTCCAGCCCTGTAGCAAAAATAATCAACAGCTGGAAACAGCTGTAATCCAGTGACAGCTTAATAGGAAAGCTCACCCGTCGGTACGACAAATGACTGAATAATTGTAGTGGGGAGTGTTTGGAAAAGTAACAGGATAGCAGTAAATCTAGATGTTTGGTAACTCTAGAAACAAAGGGAAGTTGTGTTCGCTAAGAAATTAAGAGCTGATTAGAATCACAGCATGCTGCCGTACAGATCAGAATCTTTTTTCTTCACGTTTGCTGCTCACAAATGTACAAACTGAAGTGGAGAAAGCCATAATTTAACCTCTTGTTTGTGTGGTGTGATTCTTAGCGTACAAGATGAGGGGGGAAACATACAATGAGCTTATTTTAGAACAATGTTCGTGGGTGAATATTTATGTCCAAGAAGGAGAGGGTAATAGGAGGTTAGAATAGTTGGAATAATGAGGAGCCTCATAATTTGCAATTCTTACTTTCGACCGAATATTTTAATTCCATGATTACACTAGTTAAACTTTGAATGGGAATTTGTTGAAAACACCCAACATTAATAATTTTAAAATTTATGTAATGATAGTATTCTTAAATGTCAAGAGATGCATTTCTTTCATTCACAATTTAACCACATGTAACAGTGGCTGGGCCCTCGATTACAGCGTTACCACTGACAGACATCTTAAAAATTTGGCTAATGACTGTTCTGTCGATCTTACCACCGTATACCCCGAATTTTGTACTGAACATTTTTTAAGTATCATGTGTGCATTATTATGAATTATCTGAAAAGTGAAACTAACATTGGCAAAACAACCGTAAACTTTTTTCCATCAATACAATCTGTTGACCTTCACCCGCCAGCAATAGTACCCCAAGGCTTAAATATAAACGGTTCCTATCTTCACTGCTGTTTCCACAGAATAGCCTGCGTTCATCCGCAGTTATATATTAAATAACTATTTCACAGAATGTGAAAATTTATTAAGTCACGAATTTTTTTTCGGCAGTCACTGTCTTCGGGACGCCCTCTCCGTAACCACCAAAAGAGTTTTGTAACGACAGAAAATCACGTTAGTAACCACATCTTGTTTTCAGGAATCACTGCCGTGTGGTGTTCTTATCCGCGCTACTAGGAATGACTTGCTGCGTGGCGACAGATTAGTAACAGTATTGCAAGCTGCAGGCTTGTATATACAGAGCAAAATTGCTCCGCAGTATGGCGGGTAACATAATCATTATTTACTAAGTACCTCTAAAACTAACTTGTTTCATGTAATTCCAGTCTCTCCATTTTAATCTTCCACCATGAAAATACTAAGCCACTCTTTAGATAACCTTGCTTAAACAATTACGTTGTCGATATTCATTAACGAAGGAGACGTGAAAGCCCCATGCTTTAAGTCACTTGAACTGTGAAACTTGTTAGTGCAATCTCGCTTACTTTTACCTGCACAAGTGTGCAACACACCTGTGTCAGAGATACTACTTTCATATCATAATTTTGCCATTTGATTTACGTTTACAACTATTTTGATCGTGGAAGAAAATACGTATCTTCACATATAGACAATTTAAAGGTTAGTACCATTTCTCTTAGAGCAGAAGCCTCTGTCTTCAATGTCAACAACAAAGAAGGAAGGGACGACTACAGGAGACTGAAAACGGATTTAAAAAGCTACAGACAAGGCCAAAAAGGAGTCTCATGAGTGCATATGTAAAGGTACCACGGAATTTAAAAGAATACGCCGTTATGAGATACTGCATGTATGTGAAGACGAAATAGGTTGTAAAGAACCATGGGATTTATAACACTGACATCGAAGACTGTCAAGGGAATATAATAATATCTCAGAGGCACGTACTGAAGACTTTGGAGAATTGTATTATAGAGGTCTACGGTCAAGCTACTCGAACAGCACGCTTAGAAGCCCAATCTGAAGAGCGAGCAGATGCAGACAAGAAAGGCCCTTACATCTTGCGCAGTGGAGTGGAAACAGCTAGAAGGCTGGGCCGTGCCATGGATCAGGTGGTTAGTCGCCGGCCTTCCACCACGGAGGCGTGGGTTCTATCCCGGTTCAATCCATGTGGGATTTGTGGTGGGCAAAGTGGCACTGGCACAGGTTTTTCCCCGAGTGCTTCAGTCTTCCCCTGTTAATTTCATTCCAGCGGTGCTCCATTACACGGAAAAACGGAAAAACTAATGATCTTTATCACAGGGTTGCACAATAAGCCTCAAGGCTGTGGTGCGTCCGTAGCGTCTGCTGCTCGGCCCTTCACCAAAAAAAATCTAGAAAGTTGTAAGTTATATTTGTGTACCTGCAGACATACTTAAGTAGCTGGGACAGGATGGTCTGAAACTAAGGACGCAGCTGAACACTAACATATATGAAACTGGGGAGTGGCCTAAGGGTTTTATTGAAGCTACAATGATTGATATAAAGAAGAAGCCAAAAGCTACAAAATGCAGCTGCCATCGCAAAGTCAGCCTCATCGCCTATGCAACAAAGATAGTAGCCAAGATATTTAGAGGACGGATTGAAAAAAAACTTGAGGGCATACTTGCAGATTAGTTCGGATTCAGAAGAGGAAAAGGAATGAGGGATGCAGTTGGGTTGCTGAGAATAATGTTAGAACTTCGGACGTACGAGTAGAGGAAGAATTGTGTGCCTGCTTCTTAGAATGGCAGAAAGCATTTGACCGTGTATCGGAACCAAATTGACGCAGACCGTACAGGGAACTGGTATCGACAGGCGCGAAATAAGATTGATCAGCAAATTGTGCCTGGGTCAGAGTGTTAAAGTAGGACTGGACCAAAGGGAGAGAAGAAGTGTGAAGACTGGAAGAGGAGTTAGACAAGGTTGCTGTTTGTCACCGATTCTGTTCAACGTATACAGGGAGTGCCTTACCAAGGAAGCTCTCGAAGGGTTTGGAGACTTCAGAATAGGAGGACAAGTAATTCGCACTGTGAAATATGTAGATGGCCTTGTGCTACTGGCTACGGCAGGAACTGTACTGTGTGGCGTGGCTGGTAGACTAATTGAAACTGGAAGATAATATGGAATGGAAATGAATGTGGAAAAAACTAAGGTAATGAGACTGTCAAGACAGCCATCCCCAGTGCAGATTATGATACACCAAAACAACTGGAGAATGTGGAATATTTCAACTCCTTTGGTAGCATGATAACAAATGATGCGAAGTGTATACACGAAACTAAATTCAAGATTGTCATGGCAAAAGCATCCTTCAGCAAGAAGAAGAATCTTTCCACCATCAAATTGGACTTAAATTGAAGGAAGAAACTAGTGAAATGCTACATTTGGAGCATAGCTTTGTATAGTGTTGAAGCTCTGACACTTCGGAAAGTAGATCAGAAATAGCTGGGAAGTTTTAAATGTGGTGCTGGAGAAGGATGAAGAAGATTAGTTGGACCGGTCGTGTGAGAAACGATGAAGTGTTAGGAAGAGTCAAAGAGGAAAGGAACATCCTACATACGGGAAAACGAAGCAAGGCTATCTAGACTGGCCACTTCTTACGTAAGAACAGCCTCTGAAACACATTATTGAAGGAAAGAGACAAGTGACGGGAAGAGGAGGAAGGATACGTAAGCGGCTATTGGATAATTTTGAGGAAACGAGAAGATACTGAAAACTACAAGAGGAAACGCTAGATCACTGTCTCTGGAAAAATTGCTTTTGAGGAGGCTATGAACGTGTCGCAAGGCAGACTATGTGGTAATGATGACTATCTGCCAGAAACTAACGAAAATATGCTGGGAGTGACTTAATCACAAACCAAGCGCGTGGTGTGTATTGAGATGAGGAAGTTAAGGACGGGTGAGGCATCCAGTGGAAGGGAAGACGTAAGGAAACGTATGCGGAGCGTGACTCCTGGAAGCCTGACAACCAGGCGTAGTTGAAGGAACAAAGTGGCTTTTACACAGTTAGTTCTTTGTGTGTGTGGACATGGATCTGAGTGGCTCCAGAAGATCTCATGCGCGGGATGGACTAAGTTGGCGTGGCTCGGCATAGATTCAGTTGCGAGCTGGACTGAACACTGTAATGAACCTTCCATAAATACTGGGTAAAATCTTACAGGACTACCTAGGCGTATGTGTGTCTAACTAAGCTTCTGTTAGTAAGGATTTTGCTATTTGGAGTCAGTTTGTGTTTCAGTTTATATAACTTAACATTCCGAAGAATGGGTCTGGATAGTTCAGTGCATGCAGTGGTAAGTCTACGTGCTGTAAGGTAAGGAATCATGTTTCGATTCCCTGCAAGGACAAGAAATATTTCTCTTCCCCATGCCATTCCCACCGGTTCTGAGACCCACCCAGCTTCGTATTCTTTGGCTACCGGCACTTTTGTGCGGGACTAATGAGTCCGACGCGTGTAGGTGACCTCTCACCTTCATCTAATACTAAAGTTAGGAATGAGTGCAGCTGTATCTGTGCTCGCTGTCTGTATGCTATCACGGCGTGCAGACAGGCAGCTTTGTTCTACCATTACATAAGGGCTGAATAGTTAGTTTTGATGCCTCGTATTTGGAAGGTGCCTGCCTCGGTTTTCGGTTGTGGTTTGGGATGTTCCAACCAGACAAATGCTGACACCGTGCCCTACAATTTCAATATTTATCCCTCCATATCCATCAGTTTTAATCATTCGCACTACATAACATACTTTATGAAGTGTCATTTATTAATCAACTAAAAACACACTTTATACTGTTTTCGCCGTACCTTTTAGTATATTTCAGTACCACATCGGACCCAGTGACACACAGTCAACTGAACTTACACTCCTCAGTGCCACAGGACACTACCTTCACATTCAACTGCACATTTATGGATACGCCATTGTTCATCTATAACCTCTACCAACATATTTCCGTATGACATCATATGATTATAATGTCTACATACCTGACTACGACAAAATTGTCTACACTTGGAAGTTTTGAACCAAACTTCAGGACAAGTGCAAATGATTTTACACATTTTAAAGGTTTTATCCAGCGTGAGTTATGAGTTTTTTTATATGTACGCTACTGTTGGAACCAGTGCTCCCGAAAGTGCCAGTGTGAACTACCTAGCTCAAGACTTCTCTTATAAACCGTGTGGACGGCCAGTATTCTTCACAATGAATGTCCCCTAATGACAGCGACATTAGACGCCGAAACGTATGTCGGGAAGTAATAATTGTTAATAAAAGTGCATTAGTTGGTGATTTTGTTCATAATGAACGTACGCTTTATACAGACTTACTCTGTCATAACCCAGATGGGCACGGAGTGAATCTTTCCGCCATGCAACCTCAGACCTCTTTTGTGTCTGAGAACTCTAATATAGCGAACCTTATGTCATCAGAATTAATAAATGGTTTCCATATTGTGGACGCTAATTAAACAGTTTTTATGGCGCTCGGTGTGAACTTTGTGTCATTAATGACCTCATGTGTTAAAACTGCATGTAATAAACCGTACTAATGTGTCGAATATTCAAATTTGCCACGTGGTAGCTACACTAACGCCACCGACTCTTGAGTTCCGGTGTTTTTCTATTTGTGCAAGTTTAAGTACCTATGGCCAATCAGCGCCAGGAGAGCAGACGTAGTGACTAAGGCTAAGACTAGTCTGTTTCTCGGTGGAGACAAGACATGTTATTTTTCGAAACGTCCATACCGTTCACCAAACCTCGTGTTCAGAGGGTTTCGAGGGGGGGGCTCTCTGCGGGGGGGGAGTAAAGCGGCGTGGACATCACACTGACGACTCATTTTCTTCCAGCGCCAAGTTAAGAACGTAGCTAAACATGTCTCCCTCCCTTCTTTTGCCTTCACGGAGTGCACAGATACAAATTTACCTTGACTCTTACCTACAGTCTGTCACAATATTTCCATGTAATGACTATCTGTTTTGTCACTGCAACTTGGTGTTAGAAGCTCATCAACATCGAAGTCTAAATCCGATGTTGAAATGTTACAAACGAATATTTAATATTATACATCTTCTGTGCAGTTGTTTTACATCCGTAAGTCTTTATTTATCACCAACTACTGCACTTTATTTGCATAACCTCCAAAATGTTTCGGCTAAGTTATCCAGCCATCATCAGGGTGTTAATCGTTGTAGACAATAAGCAGCTTGTGGCAAGTCACATACTTGATTAACTACTCGTAGATACACAAGTAGTAATTAAAAATAAAAGTTGGATTCATTCTATTGACGGTATAATACAATTACAGGTCTCGACCGCACAACATCAGAAGCGGTTCACAACAGATGTTTGGACACAGAATTATGTTTTATACTTTTTATATATTTATCCTTAAAAATCTTATGTACATATTGTTTTATAATTTTAAAACTGCCTATATATAACACACAAACTGCAGCATATGTATAATTACCATTGTGTGACTTGTCACAAGCTGCTTATTGTCTACAACGATTAACTCCCTGATGATGGCTGGATAACTCAGCCGAAACATATTGGAAGTTCTGTAAATAAAGTGCAGTAATTACTGATAAATACTTACGGTTCTGAACATATACATAACCATGAAAATTAAGCCACCATTTTCCTTCGAAACGTCGGGAATCAGTTACCCAGTGACGCGGTGTCATATCCCAGAAGAACGAAGCCATGAATGTCACCACCCCGAAGAGCTCAAGAGTCACACAGTTTAAATCCAGCGTGTCTGATCCCATTACCGGGAAAAGCTCGTGTATTCTCCTTTCCACATGTACCAATAATGAATTTACAAGAGAACCCCACTGTCTGCGTTTTATAGCTTCAGACATACTGGAATTTGGCGTCGCATTTGGACTGTGGATGTAGGTTTAGAGGTTGTCACATCCGTGTTATGGAGGATTCCGGTCTTCTGGGATGTAACGCTGCGTCATTGGGTGGATGGCACCTGACTTTCGAACGAATGTGTTGCCTTTATTCTGAAGGGTAAGTAACCACTAATCCAAAGATGCAGCTTCGCACCCGAGAAGACCGGCATCTTACACAGTAAATGTCCGTCAATGCGCAATGAGACGTATTTCATTATACGTTAATTGCCGCCACAGACTGTAAATTAATGGTTAAGGCCTCAAAGGATGTTACGGCTATTTCCTTCTGCACCGCCGCTACCTGCATGGCTCTGAGGCACACTCAGTCTTCTAATGACCACCAGCGATATTTCGTTAATAAAATGGCGGTAGGAGTTTGATGCGCACGCCGATTATTTCTTCAGAAGTAGCGAGTGTTGGGTGCTTCATTTACACGCACTATATCGGCCTTCAGGAATGGTGTTTGGACAAATAAAGCAAAGTTAAACTTGTCACTGTGCGTGCTATTGAGACATACGTGGCAGTGCATGTGTATTCCACTCACTTTTAACCTTCACACTAAATGGAGTCAAGTGACAAACCTCGACACCCGTGCCGTTTTCCCTCACGGAAAGAGCTCGCGTTCGCGTAGAAGAGGAGGTTGTGTGAGTCCTACACGCGGTGTGGACGTTCTGGGAAAGAGAAATATTTCTTGCCCTGCTGAGAATCGAACTCTGTATAGCCATTTCCATAGCTTAAGCACTAGGCTGACTGAGCTATCCCGCCTGACATAACGTAACCTTTAACGTATTTGATTCTGATGCCGTGCTCAGCGCGATGCACGTAGTTTCAGAACGTGCCTAAGCACTGTGCTGTCCATTAAACAAGAGATGCTTTCGCCATTTGTGCTCTTCTAGATTTCCTGCCATCTTATCACCTGCGTCACATTAGTGATGTCATTACCAGTCGAGGCACAGGCACTATTGTTTTCAAGCACTCGGTCTTTGGTAGTACATCTGCTGACATCCCATTAATAAATTGCATGATGGATTCACGTCGCATTCCATAACGGCGTGTTAATCAGTAATTACCAATATGTTATGACCATCACGGTACAACAAATCACATAAAGCAGCTTAAGTGTGTCTTAACATGCTTCGACCGCGACCAGTCATTCTCCGGAGTCACAATGCCAAACACAAAACAGCTACACTTCACATAATAAGTTATAACAGCTGCGAATTATGATCTTGAATACATTGCCTTTTATTTGCTGTTCACGTCGTGCCATGGCCCAGGTCGTTAGTCACCGATCTTTCATTGCCTACGTCCGGGTTCCATCCCGGGTCGGCCCATGTGAGCACTGGGACAGGTTTCTGTCCGAGTTCTTTGTCAGTATCATTCCAGCGCTCCACACTCATCCATCTGCCATCGACGCTATATACGCTGAGAAGTTGACATCTTCGTCAAATATTAACTAAATATTAACATTAACTATTGAGTTACATGTAAGTCACCACTTTAAGTATGTTGGTATTAAAATATTGAAAGAATTAAGGCAGGTACATAAATTAAAGACGTATTAAACCAATTGTCATTCTACGTAAAATTCATATGGAAGTTACGAAGCTGTCTGTGTGTGTAGTCCGAAGTTTCTACCGACTAGACAGTCTTTCCTCGTTTGGACTGATAACATTAATTAGTAATCTAATGTTTATTGTTTGCTGGAACATTGTGCTGGTTTTGTAAATACTTCAACGGAGGGTTTGCCCCTACATTCTTGGTATGTCCTTATGATACAAATTACAACCCATCTAGGGGCACAGTTCACAACGTAACCTAAGCTGACTGAGAACTTGCTTCGCATTGGTGAGGTATCTGGTCCGAAACATTACCTCAAGCACGCTTCACTGTGCTGACAGTATAATGTGCTTTATTCATCCAGGACCACTGGACTAATTTTGTAATAAACCATACTTCCCCCTCAACTCTATTCAAAGACGTCCGGCCATATCCAATCTACTTCTCAAGTGGCACGTTGGTAAACGTACCCAGTATGTGCCTTCATTTAGAAATGGTTAATAAATTCTTTTAAAATGCGGTAATGTTAAAAATTTGGGAACGACGATAAGAAATAAAAATTACATTTTTTTCTTCTACCTTTAAAGTCAGATTTCTTTGTCTTCACCTCTTATATTAATATCGTAAAGATTAAAATAAAAAATTTGGGATTTTGTGTTGTTTTGTATTACAAAAATTTATCTTTAAAAGACCATAAATTGAGGGTGTTTAATAAGACAGTGGCGATAAAATACTTATATCTAAGGGACAAGAAAAGAGAGAAAGCTGGAAAACATTTCGTACGGGCAGGTTCATAATTTTCGCTGTCCACAAATATAGCTGAGGTGATAAAATTAAGGAAAAAGAGAGGCGTGTTACATGCAGCACGCATGAAAGATATGAAAATTTATGCAAAGTTTTGGCCCAAAAATTGCTGGGGAGTAGGTAGCTGAAAATACTTATGCTTAGATGGAAGAAACAGGGTAGCATAGTGTGATCTAGGCGCCACTGCTTCAGGATAGAAACTTATGTCAGGCTGTTCATAAAAGGATTTCTGGGTTCATAAAATGCGGGAGTTTCTTGACCACAGCGAATAATGACTGCTCAAGAAAAACTCTACGGACATACTCAGTACACTGCTTTGCATTCAGCACGTACGTGTTCCTTTCTCGAACAGGACTGGCTTTCTGTGTTGGGTGTTTTCTTAATCTTCCCCTTTAAAATCCAGACAGACAGGCGCATTATATTCACAGTCGGGTGTTACTAAATATTTATAAACAAACGACTCTATCGCATTCGACTTTCCGTGACCTGTCATGCTGACACAGCTTCATTGACTTTTTCAATAACGCTAGCTCAGACCATTGCGGTTTTCTGGGATGTTACACCATGTTACCTACTAAATAGTTATTGATGTAGGCACTATTATCCTTCGGAACCTTCTTTAATGTTTAGCATTCGACTGAGCGTAACATCCCAGAAGGTTTGAACACTTAACAACACCGCCGTGAGAACCTGAAATCTCACGATTTGGATTCAGCATCGGGAGTTACATTTTCAGAGCTACATTGAAAAATGGTCATGAATATTGAATGTGGGAGGTTCTGTAGCGTGAAGATAGTGATGTTTCTTTGTGGGATATCGCGTTTGCCTTTACATACAAAGACTCGAACTGTGTGCCGTTAGTTACCACTACCGCAACCTGAGAGTTGTCTTTAAATTTGTACAGAAATTAATTTATATAACAATTCAATTGCTGACCATTGTATTCCTGACAAATGGCAACAGAATTCCTTATTCAGTTCAGACTGCTGAGCTAACCCCTTTTCACACTTGCCTTCACAAGCACTATCAGTTTTCATTCGACTGCACATAACGTCGCCACTTGCAATGGTGTCTTAGATAAGCTACGAAGAAAACATTTCTATAGGATGCTGGTTCGGAAGTCACACATATCGCTGTGAATAAGAATAACAGACAGATTTTATCTTGGCCGCCACAGATGTAAACAGTTGTGACACGATGACTGATAGCACAGGAGACGAAATAATATCTGCAGGGAATAGAAAATCTCGTCCCACGATATAATAAATGCCTTAGTCCTTGCGGAGACTATGCGTGAAAGTAGATGGAAAGCAGTACAGTTAAATCTGAACTGTTCTGATTACAGTTGAAAACAAAGAACACAAATTTTAGGTTATTCATTTCCGTGCATATGATCAATATAATAAAACCGAGCCAACTTATGCACAGTATTATTGTTTATTTATTTATCTTTTTGTTTGTCCTCTCCCCAACATGTTTCGGCAAGTAACTATGCCATTATGATTTGATATAGCCCCCTTGATAATGGCATAGTTACTTGCCGAAACATGTCGGGAGAAGATAAACAAAAAGATAAATAAATAAACAATAATATTGTATATAATTTGGCTCGGTTTTGTTATAAAAGAACCCAAAATATGTCCAAGGTAAAAATATTTTCTTACCGACTCTCTTATAGCCCTAATTACAGTGCAAAATTTACTGTATGACGTACAAATTTACCATTCTTCATACGACCGGCAGGTCAAAAGAGTTGTCCATTGGACGTTACCTGTATCTACATGACTGCCTTCCCCATCTTACTCTCTCTCTTTAAGATTCATTTTAAACTTGTCCTCCCATCTGCGCCCGAGCCTGTCATCTGGTCTCTTCCCTTCAGGCTTTTCAATTAAGAATCTTTCATTTCATAGTTCGTACCATCCTGCTTCGTGCTCTTCGCTCAACACCCACCATGATTCTTCTTCTATAGTAAAGTTTGGCCAGTAATACAAGTTACGAGGCTCCTGGCTGTGCATTTTCCAGCTTCCTGTCAGTTTCTCCCTCTAAGTTAAAAATATTCACCTCGGAACACGGCTATCAATCACCCTCCATGTACACACTTCTCGTAGGGGGAAAGATAATATTTTAAGCCCGTGCCAAATATCATGTAAGGTTACAGTTATAATGCTTACATTCTTACGTAGGGGATGGGAAGATAAATGATCATGAACTGAACAGGAGGGCAAAAGTAACACATTTTTGTCCGACGTGGCATGCAAGATAATTATTATATCCGCTACAGAAAAGACTGATCCTTTGCCTTTTCAGGATTGTAAAGCCACACGACGTAAATATTATGGCACAGAGGTGCGATCGAAATTGGTTCCTTGTCAGTTGCTTGGAAGTAGCGAATGCTGGATGACAAATGGAGATAAAATATTATATCATAGTCCCTCTGTAATCCGGATTGTATGGGGCCGTCCAGATTACCCGGTAATCCGAAACAACGAGGGGAAAATCCGTGGTTAGGTAAATACAAAAATCATCACGTGTTGCTAAAGGAAAACTCCTTCAAGTGGAAATGCTGTAATAATAACAATAATATGGATTAATTAGATGCCAACACATGCACTTTTATTAACATTGAAATGTCTTGGAAACTGCTCCTACATGTTTCGAACTAACACCGAGCTCATCTTCAAGGAGTTGTACGCTCAGTAATTACACACTATCACAACATGGTATCAAAAATTGGTCACAGTCTATGACACACCTGTTATATTAATAAAATGTCGCTGCCGTTCTTCTTAAAATGATAATTAAAAATTCATTAAAAAGGTGCGTCTGTGTACGGGGCAATTCGGGATGACCTGAGAAGTATAATAAAGTCATGTAAAAGCTGTAATTACTGGTTTTGCAGTGCAATTCTTATAAACATTAGTCTGTATACAATAATAATAATAATGTACTGTACTAATAATTTCAGTGGGAAACACTGGGCTATAATTGGTCCAAATTGTCCGTACCACCGAGGGATCGGGATTACCTTGGTCCAGATTAACAAGGGACCAATGTTCTTCCGAGTTTTCCACTGCTAGGATATTTATGGTTACCGCCACAGGAAGAAGTGCAGGTACTTTTCACAATAGTGTGAGTGCTGATGGAATATCAGGATTTCCTTGCCCCTAAAAGACAGTAAGTTTAACGGGAAATGTTCTGTCCTTGTAAATATTTATTGATGTCTTATAAACAAGAATACTGAGTTTCATGTGTGTGCAACTGAAGGAGGTGTGGCTGGTTTGAAAATTGCACGCAAATTTCCTAAAATCAGTATGGATAAGATGAGGCTCCCCTTCTGAGTGAATGAGGTCTTCAGGCTCTCCGCTGAGAGGCATGTTATCTGCAAGGGCACTCTCCGTGTGGTAATGATTTACTGAATTATACCGCCAAGCTGCGAAGTACAAAGTCCAATTTCTTATACTCTTCGTGAAGAGAAAGACGAAACTGTTTTCCAGTAAAAAATCGTAACGTAATGTGTTAGGAAATACCTACAAATACCCAAAATACAGCCCACTAATATAACATTAGACAGAACCCATCTTCGGAGGTAAAAAAGGCAATTTTTTCCTGTACAGACCATCAAGATATGTAGAGGATGGAGATATATCTCGGTTCGTACTCAACCTCCGCACTAGATGCAGATAAGTTCTCAGCTTCACGCCCCGTCCGCTTTACTCCCCCCCCCCCCCCCCAGGGAAAACACTCCGGTACGCGTTGAGCAGCAGGCTGAGTGGGTCCCGGAGCCGGTCTGGACGTTTTGGAGAAGAGAAATCATCTTACCCGGGGATCGTCCAGCCTGTAGCCTAGTTACTGTAGGCCTACTGAACACGTTACTTAGTCGTCGGAGATGTGTTTGGTACGCACGACTTTGCGGTAGTTGGTTATTCTGCCGTCTTCATGTGATTGGTTGTCTTTATGGCGAGATTTTATTTTCCTGTTACTTTATGGTTAATGACAACGGTTTGGATCAAAGCTGCGAAAAAGAGTCACTTGAAGAAAGCAGTAGGAAGAAGTCCCGAAATGTTGTTTGTATCAAATATAGGATACTTTGCAAGGCAATGGACAACGTCAGACAAAACGTTGGTATAAATAATTACCCATTGTCATGAAAACATAGATAATTAACCAAAAAATTTAAATTTCATCGAAAGCCGCCAACACTTCTCACAGGCTGATTTGTGAAGTGGAATCCGGTTTATCTCTTCTTCAGAACCTGGCTTTGGGCGAAAAATGTACTGTATGGGCAGACTGACGTACAACGTAGGGTCCGGTATCAATTACCGGTCGGCTGTAACATTTTTATGAATATTAAATAGTCCCATCTCTGAAATTATGGAAAGTTTTGTATAAAACAGTACCCAGATCGCCGAAAACGCGAGTTAATATACTTGCTAGATATTAAGCAAAAGTTGTTAAAAACAAGTTACTAACTTACTAACTTACTAATGCAAGTTATGAAAACATTTATTAAACTTAAGTTATTAAAATTTGCTTATGTCTGTGTAACTACTAATTTCCTGCATTCAATATGGCTGCACCTCGCTTGACGAGTAGAGCTGCTCAGCAGGAAGTCGCACTGCTGCGTCAAGCAGGGGTGCGTAAAACCCAGGCGCCAATTTGTCTGGGAGACTAATTTTTTTAAGGTGGCGCCATATATTTGCGGGTCTTCAGTCTGGAACTTTCACGTGTCACATTTCTGGCACATACAGTTTGAAGGTGGCTCCTATATTTTTGGAAAATTTGTGTAGCCTTGGCGTAAAACATCCTAAAATAAGTCAAATATGTCTAAACCGTCGATGAGATGAAAATTACTTCGGTATTTTCAAATTTATCAAAATAGATAAAAATTAATTCCACTAGAAGTTTGGTGGAAAACAATTAATGTAATAATAGTAGTAATAATAATAATAATTCAATTTTTATTATTAATGTGCTAACGCAACAGCCATTCGGTCAATTACAGAGCCAGCACAGGAACCTAAGAAAATACACAAATAAAAACTCACAAAATAAAATAAGCGGAAAAGAGATAGTAAGGAGTCTCATCTAAAGTCGGCATTAATAATAATACAATTGTTAAGGAAAAGATTTTAAAATAGATCATTTGTACAGTACCTGAACATATTGGTACCAGTGCTCCTTTTTGCTCCGTTTCCTGACATTCAAGTAGGCAGTGCATGGCCAGTTGCAAAATGAACCGTCGAATGCAGAAATACAAATAAGTAGATACTGCACAATTACTTGAAAAAGGGGAAAAAATAAAAAGAGAGTACAAAGTGTAATGAGATGTATTACAAATATCTTACCTAAATCAAAACCACAATTCACAAGAAGCATCAGTGACCGAACTACAGAATAAAATCTGTTAAGAGTTCTACTTACTTAGTACAGATATCTACCTCTAACAAATAGTTAATCAAAACAGGACTTCCACTGAGTGTATCACTAGCCCAAGATAATGCAGATTAGTTCCTTCTAACACAAGTTTGTTCTTACAAATTAAAATTAAGAGCACTTATTATTTTTTCCCCTTTATTCCAAATTTTCGTGCTTCGTTTTATGTATGTTTGGAGGCTGGTGATATCCTAGGCACTTTATTTTTGGCATTATTTGGAGTAAAGTCGTTCCGAAGGGATTCTTGATTAAAGTAAATATCAGCGATGCAACTGTGTCATTTCCTTTTTACATTTTTGAAAGGGTGGATGTGGGCTTGACTAGCTTCTGCATTCCCGTTGTGTTTAAAATATCACGATAATAATGTAGATGTTTTCCGTCTAAACACAAATATGTTCTTACAAATTAAAATTAAACTCAACCGCTTTTGATCTGTAAGAATAAAGTTGCTGAGACGGAGCATAATTACATTACTCTTGTGATACTGTAAACACAACGGTTATGAATCACCTTAAGGTACCACTGTCCCTACTGATGTTATTAGCCACCGAAACTTTTTGAGCAGAAGGAATGATGATGATAATGATGACGATAATGATAATAATAATAACCGAATAATAGTTATATATAATTAGGCCTAATTTCGTAAAATAATTTTGTCCATATTAATACGTAGGGGAGCGCGGGGCTAATTTCAACGGGGGTATGTTGAAACAGTCATTTTAACTTCCGCGATTTTCACCTCTGTGACGCGCCTGTCTGTCAGAATGTGTAACTGCCAGGCTGCCATTGTGTGAGTCACTGTGAAGCCACCAACCGCACGCTTTCGCCTTGCAGGAAGAAAAATTCGTTTTTTGCAGGAGCGAGTAAAATTTTTATTTCCCACAGGATCATTTCTTTCTCGTAGGAAATTGTGATGCAGACGTTAATGATTACGCGTGTAATAAGTGTGTTGTATTGTGCTCCTTTCAGTGTAGTGGCAACTTTGTGACACGTATGTGCAACATGATGTGTAGGTGGGAGGAGTAACTGGACGTAGTGGGGCACGTTACAACAAGTGTTGCAACTAAGCCCGGGCCACGAAGACATTAGAATTTTATTTACTATTTTTATAGCCGCTAGAATTGATTGCAAGAATATTTAGGAGTTTAAGAAAACTAACCACAAGTTCTCCACGAGTCTGAGAGTCGTTCTAAAAACCACACGATTCAAGACGGTGCTGAATTCAGTTGCACCGAACCTGCAGTGGCCACAACGAGTCGGTTCAACCTGGAGACTGGACGTCCCCTACCGAAAGCCCGATCACAAAATGAATCATCTTACAGAGGAAGGAAGAGAAGGTCAGGAATTTTGAAAGATACTCTCGAAAAGAAAGCTAATGAAGAAGAAAGACGCTGCACTGAAGAGAAAAGGAGGAAAAAACAAAACAGTGAAGAAAATAAACGTCAAGCAGGGTAGGACAGTAAGAAACGAACTCCAAGAAAGGCAACTATATACAAACCAGTTGGAAAAGGAAAGAAGAAGAGAGCGAAAATTTGTGGGAAGGTTTTATATTTAATTATTTGTCATCTTATGAGGAATAAAACACATTTTGTCTGGTGTGTTGTGAAAAATACGCCACAAATGAAGAATGGGTCAGTGCACAGAATGTGCCATGTGGGCGTACTCGGAGTGTGCAAGAAGAGATCCCCGATATGTGTGTATAAACTGCAAAACCGCTGTTTCTGAGAAATGGGGGTGATCGTTGCAAATTGCCCCAAGTGCCGATGCAACTTGCCCCGAGTGCGGTGTACGTTGCGACATAAGCACCGTCCTTGAAAAATTACACCTGTAGGGAACCACATTAGATTGATGTCATTCTGTTTTGTAATCTAAGTTCTTTAAACTTCATTCTATGTACCCATCTTCGAAAATTTGCTTTAACATTAAACAAACTCGAGTTCTGGAGGAAAACATAAAAAGTGTTGCAGGTAACCCCGTGCTCCCCTACAACACTAACAAGACATGTAGAGTGAAGACAATATTCCGGCAATTTTTGGGCACGCATAGAAGCTTGTCTCTTCTTCACACACTTTCAGCTTGGCTCCGGGGCCCACCCAGCGTGCCGTACAGTGGGTACCACGGCCCTTTCCGGGGTATAGAACGGCCCATTTGTGGAGGTGGCCACCCACACCTACCTAGCACCGAGGTTACGCGTGATTAGAGCATGGGTCTCCAACATTTTATGGCAAGGGGCCACACCCGTTATTGTGGGCCGTTTCGCGGGCAGCACGTGGGAAAATAACAGCAAATAGTATACCTAACAGCCTTACTTATTGTGTAATTTTATGCCATATACATATATATATATATATATATATATATATATGATTTACAAGTGTGGTCGCCGGCCGAACAATACAAGGCCGCGGGTTGAAGACCCATGGATTAGAGCTATACATTTACTTCCGCTCTGTCCCTGCATACCATGTTAAGGGGAGAACTTGACCTTTAATTTTTTACCATAGTAGTGAGGTGTGATTTAATGTCGCAGCCGCTTTACCCGCGGTTTGAATACGGTTAAAATATTTCAGCTCCAGGTGAGAAATCGTACTCACTTTTCCAGTCACTATGAACCCAGTTTATTTACTGATGCATTTACTTTACATTGAGATGGTAGTGCGTATGTACTATGACTACTGGAATTCAGGTGGTAAATAGTAAGCAGATACATTAAGCATGATGATTACCGCGGTTAGTAGTACGTAACAATCGTTCTGTTACGCATGCGCCTTGCATACTTAATCGTTGGACACAAGCACAGGTGTGGAGCACAACGTAATGCCTGACGACAGTACTGAAAGGTAGGGTTTGTAACGCACATGTCCTTGCTGTAAATGAGCTACACATCGCGCAAAGGTTCCTGGCTTACACTCAGATACGATATTCGTTTCTTTTTTTCGGGGTCAAGCAGATGGACGAGCCTACTTGTTCCAGCGCAACGTGTCAGTCTGCGTCTGGGCTCTATGTAGTTCGCCCTCAGATACATGACCACAGCAACTGAAGCTTGAGATAAAGTGCGACGTTACCAGGTCCGGGCTCCGTTTCTCAACAGGGCAACACTATTCGTCCCACATTACACACTTCGTTGCTGTCGTTGACTTTCTTTCAGTTGGGGGCGAAAAGAAACTGAAAGAAAATCAGACGGGAGAAAGTAATTTCAAAACTACGAGGCTGAACTCTTTCAAACGTCTTCATAACATAAAGTTAAGAACAACTGACTCCAGGAAAAAAGAGTCTTTGCGAAGCTAGTACTCGCTTAGATGGTAGAGTTCTTATCCGTCTTCCAATAACGGCAGACTTCCTGACTATTAACGACTTTGCCTGGCGTAGTTTTCATCATCATTATTATCACCATCATCCTCACTGGGGTGGAGTGATAATACGCTTGCTAGAGCAGCAGATTCTAATGACGACCATTGTCCTTGCCTCATATTATAGATGACTCAGTATGAAGCGGTGATTGAAAGATAATTGGCAAAGTAAAACTGAAAAAGTCTGAGAACAGTCATAGTTAGTTAGTTGGCCAGTCAGTTAGTTTTCCTAATATTAGATGGATTCTGCTACGTTTATTTAATACAAATGAATAAACATACTCGTAAATTCCAATTTAACAGCTATAGGATGTTTTTTTCCTACTTGACCGATAAGCGCCGGCCCGACACTCTAAGTGAGTTTTTGTTAGACTTTCTAAACGTTATTATCACTGCGATCGTTTGTCTAGCTCCAGTCGTGACTGTTAAGCCTCCCGGACATGCGGCATGCGACGCGACGCTGGCAGAGCTTCGGGTGGAGCCGTTAGGACAGCGTTTATCGGTCAAGCAGGAAAGAAACACCCCGCTGCATTAATACGTAAAATACCGAGTTACGTTTGTGAGCTGATAAGGATTATGACTACATTTTTCGGCTATTATTAGCTATTATAAAGTCAATGCCAGATACTTTATTCCAAATATACGAAATATAATGCATTTAAGTCCCAATCTTAAAATTTTAACATAATCAAATTGAAAATCACCATAAAATCCACAAAACAAAATTCATATAAAAATTATAAAAACAAAACAAGGAGCTAATCATAAATCAATATTCTGAGGAACACAATTCTACCCGATAAACCAAGTAACATTCCGAACAATAACGAACACAGTAGCCCTACTGGCCTGAACTGGAGCCCGACCAGCAGAAGAACCATACATCCTAAAAGGACAAATCCTAACAATAATATACTTCCTACATTACATCCACTAAAAATTTTATGGAGTCAAAACATGTTTATGCTATCGTACACCCGACTCACATTTTCTTTGACAAATACAACAACAACGACAACAACAATATATTGAAAGATTTTAACCTTCCATTATGTAAAGTATAAAATATAAAATGGTAAAAGAACTAAACCAGGAAATAAGTTTTAAAAAATTAAAATTATATTGAGTCTTGTTGTAATCGCAATATATACTGCAGCTGTACTCTCCAGTATAGAACCACTTAATCATATAAACGGGGATAGTGAGGTAATGATAAGCGAATATTCAGTTTTTGTTCCTATTCACAGAACCAGCATTCGACATGAACATAGGCAGCAAGAAATAAACTTCAGGTAGGCTAGCCAATACTTTCGACGATCAGTAGCAAAATATATTAAAACATAACATTTCTGACATAACAGAAATCAAATGGTCGGATGCATTTTACATCTGCAACAGAATATGTAACTGATAGGTCGTAATTACTTTTCGTATGTTTTGAACTAATATTTACCAGTTAGGAAAATATTGTTCTGGATGAATTATAGTGTAAGTACTTCCTATGTTGATAAGTACAATACAAGTTCATACCAACATAAGAGAGCATGCAACAACCATTTTGAACTTAAATTTTATGTGCTTTTATTTAGAGGATAGAGTAATTAAATTTATTTACCATGAAAGTTGCGAAGATGTGATAACTTCTTCCTAGTCAGTCAATCTGAATCATTGTTGGAAAGTGATTTTATTAAATTTTTTAGTAGATTCAAATGAGAAAGAATGCCTAGAAATCTTGTTTGAAAATACCGATCTATATCCTTAACTTAATTACATATATTCCAAGGAATTAGCAGTTGTTTGTGATAACACTGACTGCTTAGACTTCCGGCAAGGTCAAGAAATTTTTCTTTTCTCCAAAGAGTCTAGACCTGCTTTGGGCCTCCACCCTTTCTTCCGTTCTTTGGGTACTGGAGGCCCTTCCGGGGTCGAGCGGCCGGACCGTTAAGCTGAGCACTCACCTTAGACCAGTGCCGAGGCTAAAAATGAATCGAAGCAGGGGTTCTGAATCTATTTCGATGTAGTAAAAGTTAATGAAATTTGGCAATTTCAGTATACCAGCAATAATTTATTTTGTGTTTCAATAAAAATGGATCAAATTAGAAAGACTGGCTGAAAGCGGGGATAAATTACTTAATATTGCCAGCAACGCTGCGTTTTAGCGAATAAATGTGTCTTGTGTCAAACAAGCACTAAAATGTAAGCTAAAGGGAAGAAAAGCAAAGGACGTCCGAGGAATGGATGGAAAGACGAGCTTCACCGTGAGGGTTAAGGAACAAGCACTAACCCTTCACAGCTCATTATGATGATGATGATGATGATGATGATAATGATGATTATGTGTCTTATGTTTTATTTGCTTCTAAAATTTTTATTCTTTTTTATTTTGATTTTTTATTAAGGCCTCTTACAACTAAACAATATTTGGCGTACCAATAATGTTATGCGCACCACAGTGTGAGACACTACGAGTCGAATTGTATCTTCACGCTTCCTTTATGCCTTTTCGGCACAGGGACAACGTTATTTTAAAAGATTTTAGGTTATCACAGCCGTGCTGCTGAGGGTTCATATCTTCTTATATGTGAAACTGTGTCGTTGGTCGAGTGGTTTCCTCCATTTCAAAGGAAAAGGGTGCCATCTTCAAGGGTCAAGCGTTCCTTCTTCAACTGCTTGACCTCACTCTTTAGCTTCACTTTACTTTACATTTTTCTCCTAATCCTGAAGTCTGACAAGGCCAGCAAGAAATAGCGGCACAAATCCCGGCTCCGAAAGATACGTGCACTCAGTACTGTGCCTTGGCTTCAGTTCCTTCTGCAGGGAATTCAGTAATTTGAATCAAGTGAAAGGCTTTCTTCCACTTGTGTTTTGCAACAGGATGAATATCATATAAACATACGGCTGCCTTCATGGAATATCCCGGTGAACGCAGGCTTTGTGCGCGATACTCGTAAATCTGCCATGTTGAGATACAATAGAAGGGGCATATTAAACCATGATGAAAATTTGAATGAAAGAGGATCCTTCAAATAGAGATGTTGAGCACTGTAAGTAAACAAAGGCTGCATTTCAGAGCAGAATTCAAAACCTAAGCCCCTGATGCAAATATTTATACTCCCTCAGACGTACTCGTATCACGCGATTATTATTATTATTATTATTATTATTACTCTTTATTATCATTATTATTTTACTGTGTGAGGAACTCTTTACTTAATTACAGATTCTGTAATCCTGAAGTCTCCAAATAAAGTTTCATATCGTGGCCATATTTTTAATTGTTCACTTACAGATAGTATTTCACACAGTTAAGAAGGTATGACGTAATTTACCTCAAAACCCAACTGAAATGCCTAGCGACACTGGTTCATTAGTTGTCGCCGTCAAAGCGGAAGCCAAAGGAAAATTTCACAAGTTTGCATATCATGTTACATTCTAAACAAAAATTACCTTTAAAAAGTACCTATTTTTCCTATATCTATTACCCTGCATCAGGCGGCTGGGCTAGCGGAGTCGGTGTAATGATTAGGCTAGAGGCTACACAAAAAAGGAATCGCATTGGATTCCTGGCAAAGGCAGGAGATGTTTCATTTTCGGAGCGTCTAGACTGGCTCTGGCCCCCACCGAAACTCATACTCAATGGATACCGGTAGCTGTTTCCCCTGTGGTAAAAAGGCCAGGGCGTTAAGCCATAACGACGTTAAGAATGAGTGGAGCTATGCCCCCATGTGCCTTCCTTGAATACACAGGGAAAATATTACCTTTAACTGTTAAAATATATGACTGAATAACTTTCAGTAAGCGACAGTAATGTCGTTTATGCCTCACAAATGCGCACGGCCACCATGTTATCATTAATGATTATAGGAAGCTAGAAAGTACGGCGTTGGTGTTTTGTGTAGTCACATAACATTCATAACAAGTTGTGTGAGAATTTATCAACTGAAAGAAAAAAATGTTGAAATTTGAGCACCAACACAGAGCACCCTCAGAAACAGCACAATAGCCTCATGAGTCTACTTTTCTTTTAATTAAGTAGGTGAGAATAAAGCAAAGTTTGAGGATTTCAGTAAATGCGGAAAATAAACTATATACTACGTCCATTCGGCGAAGCAGAGCTTTCTTATAGATAAATTACTTTTTGAATTCTTTTATGCGTGCTATAGAAACACACAGACAATAGAGAACTAAAATTCGATACCGCAACCTAACCCAACGCCAAGGTTCAACTTGTTTCCGAGGATCATCACATGACGTGTCTGCACCTTGTCAGATCTACCAGTCCCATCAAATGACGAGTTCATTCACCAAACCCCAAACTCGTGATACCTAAGCTAACAGAACACGGCCTAAGCCAACTTGATCTGAGGCAGTCCTTCCTTCCGACGTAGCAGCATGGAAAGCTGCAAGTATACGCGTGTACGACTTAGGCGAATGAGCGTGTTGATGCGTAGATATGTGCACGAGCAAATGGACAAAACGAACGACGCCTTAAGCGATACAGATGCGTCGACTGTAGGAATTACTTTTCGAATGCGTTTTTATGTAAATAAATAAATAGATAAATAACAAATAAATTCGACGTCGACGCCGGTGTAGAATTTGTCTGTGATGATCTTGTTAGAGGTAAAGATGGCAGTGATGTCATAATACTGAATTAGATGCCGACATCTATGCATCGTGCCAGGTCTACAAATTCCATCATGTTTGAAGCTACATCATCAATTTATGAAGTCGTGACGTCTATCCTAACCGAGTCTGACGTATCCCGTAGCAAGACCTGTGTTAATCTTGTCATTATAAACTTATGACATCTGTGCTTACAGTGTTTAAATGGAAAAATACATTGACGCCTCTGCGCGTGGGCAAATGGACGCTTCGAATAAAGAAATTATTTTTTTTAATTCTTCTCTGTATGGTATGCACATATATATATATAATGGAGAATTAAAACCGACGCCGACGCCGACGCCAGCGTAAAATTTGCGTACGCTGAGGATTATGTTATACGTCAAGGGAAGTGACGTCACTGCACTTTCAGATGCAGACGCAGCTACTGCATATCAGATCTACACTAAACCCGGCATGTTTAAAGTGACGTCATCAAACCCCGCCTCCCCGCGCCCAAGAAATTGTCGCTAACCTAATGTGACGTAATCCTTAGCAGTCGCCGTACCCGCCGAGCTATGAGTCACAAAGGCTGTGCTACAGTAGTATAAATGGGTGAGCGTATTAGTGTACATGCGCCTACGGACAAAATGAACGACGTCATTAGTGCCTGGACGTCGTAATATACACATTAGTGTGTCTTTTGCATATATAGGGCTTTAATACAACATTTCAGTGATTGTTAGACTTGAATAGGAATTTATCTGCACAGGTAAATTGTAAGATTTATGTAAATAAACACTTTGTAATCACACTTCTACCGTGTGTGGCAGGTGACAGTGTTTAGACGGATATATTTAGGTGACCCTGTTATGTTTTATTTTGATGCAGTTGGTTGAGGCACTGCGCCACAAGACGAGAGGTTCCGCGTTCGATTCCCGGTAGAGTCCTTGGAAATTTTCAGGTGACCTATTCCTTCAGTTCGCATTCGGTACCCTCTAACAGAAATTAGTACCAAGGAATTTACTGTAGGGTAAAATACGGCAGGCGCAGAGAGCTGACAAACCTGCTGTCCTATTTGTGCCAAATATCAAAGTAAGGATGGAATCCTAAAATTCCATTCCACTTCTGAGTCTTCATGACATGTTAAGGGAAAGCTTTACTTTTCGTTGTTTTTTATGTACATTATATAATATCTGACTGAATTACAACACGCGTGAATATTATACGTTTTGTCCATTTGTGTCGCAAATTGTCTTTGACAGTTTTGTAAAATCTAAATATTGCGATAAATGAGTTGTTGCATAATGTAACGCCTCAGTACGACAGCTTACTTTGGCTTTAGATTTCACTGGTCAGCATCAATTTCCTGCCTGAAATAATTTTCATATGTTTTCATTGGGAATAATTTCACGAACTCGAATGTGTGAATAAACTGTTTACGTCACCCTGTTTTTGGATGTTACCCGTTTATATCCCAACTGAATGGCCAAAAACCGAAATCTGGGGCTGACCCAGGGGTTTGTTATTCATTTATATTCACTTATTTAAGTCACTTAAATCCCTAGAATAATACTGTCTCAAACTACCTCTCAAACTGGACAGACTTGCTTTCACTTCTTTAACGTCCTTTTAATTTGCAGCGTGAAAATTTGTCGCTGTGAGAAAATGTCGGTTTGATCAAATTTCGCTGCGACACGAAATTGTCGCTGTGATAAATTGTCACTGTGATAATCTGTTGGCGTGATAAAATGTCCGTGGTTAACTGTCACGTGACAATATGTCGCAGCCCCGTCTCTCAAACCTCAGTCTGATTCCACCCTCTATCCTGAGGGTTGCGCCAATGCAAAAGTGATTGTTTCCACGGGTGTTTTAAAAGTATTCTTCTTGTGTGCAACATGTCACGTTCTTGCCAAAATAAGGCGAATAGTTTTTCCTACATTTGCGGCGAAGTTGAATTAAAATCACAAAGGAAGCCACTGTTACAACTTGTGAGAAAAGCTTATGAACTGTATTTTGGCTGCAAGGTTGGAGATCAGGATGAAGTTTGGGCGCCGAAGATTTGATGCAGCCCATGTTCAAGGACTTCAGCAGGCTGGTTGAAAGGAACCCACAAATCAATGCCTTTTGCTGTTCTGATGGTGTGGCGTCAGCCTCGAGGCCACATTAAACGACTGCTGTTTTTGCATGACCAAGACCACTGGTTTGGCCCGATGATTTTCCATGCCTAAAACAGAATATCCTAATATACCCTATGAATTAAGACCTGTTCCTCATGGTGGTTCAATGCCACTGCCCAAGCTACCAAAATGTAATACTCTTGACTCAGATTAAGAACCGGAGGAGTGTAAAAGAATAACCACTCCCTTCAGAAACAGCACCAGGACAGAAGAATGTGGCACATCCTGCTTCAGTGAATAAGTAAAAGTTTATTTACCTCCACTACATATCAAACTCGCTTTTATAAAAATATTCGTGGAATCGATGGATAAAGAAAGCGAAGATTTTGCCTATTTAAGGAAACAGATTCCGAAAATAAGTGAGGCTAAGATGAAAGAAGGAATTTTCGTTGGTCCTCAAATTAAACAACTACTCGAAGACCATGTCTTCAGTACAAAATTAAATGCTACAGAAAGGAGGACCTGGGAGGCATTTGAAAAAGCCTGCAGGACGTTTTTAGGCAGTGAAAAAGCTGAAAATTACAGTGACACTGTGCAGGAGCTAGTTTCGTGGTACAGTGTCATGGGGTGTATCATGTCATTGAACCTTCGTTTTCTGCATTCGCATTTGGATTTTCACCTGTAAACATGGAAGCCGTCTCCGATGAACAAGACGAAAATTCCATCAGGACATTCCCAAATTAAAAGGAGGTATAATGGTGAATGGAGTCCAAATATGTTGGCTGACTGCTGCTGGAGTCGTTATAAGACTCCAACTGGCGAATATAAGAGGCAAAAGAAGGCGAAGTGAGTGTTTTATGACAAATTTTATGTAATTAGGATAGCGGGTGCAGAAACATTGCTCATTATTTGAGATGTATATTGTAATTAAAAACCAATATATTACTTTTTGTTAAAAACGTAGCTTTTGAATTTAATCCTTCCTCCTTTAACACGGGTGGGCTATATGGCAATTTGGTTGTCATATTCGGATTCAGCAATGTCAAAAATATAAGAATCGCCCTGAATTTTAACATGGAGCGATTTTTTTTGCCGAACAGTGTTATTCGCTATACCATTTTAAATGAATTATGTATGTAAAAAATGCCATCACCACACATAATGCCTATGTCATGGTCATACTCTGTTACGACCTGAAGGTTTTTGGACTGTCATAGGACTATCCTCAACAGCGTGTAACGTAACAATGTACCAGCCGTTAAGACTTACTATAGTTGAGTTTTAAACAATACAAGGATACCTGTAATTGCATTTGCCACTCTTATATCGCCATGTACTTTTATATATACGCAAACTTAATAATTAGAACCAACAATTGCACACGAAATTAGGGAGTACCCCCTCATTTCTTTTCTATGGTGCAACAGCCTCTAGTGCGCCAGGGCCTCTTCGTTATCGAGGCTTCACGATCACACTCAGACACACCACACTCGGCAGGACTTCTCTGGGCGAATGTTCAGCCCGACTCAGAGACCCCTACCTGACAACACACAACACCCACAAGAGACAGACATCCATGTCCCCGGTGGGATTCGGACCCACAGTCCCAGGAAGCGAAAGGTTGCAGACTGACGCCTTAGACTGCGCAGCCAGTGACCCTTAATAATCTACAATTTACCTCAGCCTTCTTCCTGGTAATTGCACAGAAGCGGCCGAAACATACAGGAGGTAAATTACAGACTATTAGTTTATACTCTCTGATTTAATGTGTATTCTTTGGTTTTAGTTACTAAAAACTTTAACAGCTTGTGAATTACTTTGACACGAACCTTTACAGGGTCGTAACCTATCAAAGAACGTGATTTTATCAGTCACTATATATGTTGATAGTGTTTTTAAATAAAGTGTTTAACTAATTAACACTCAGAAACATTCATTACGTTTTACTTTGCATAAGCAAGAAATACGGCGGCAGAGTCTCCGCCTCTTACAGCAAACCTCTTCTACGGTAAGGGTATGTCACAAAAGAAGTGTAAATTTCAGTCTATGTTGGTTTCTTATGGATACAGAAGACCAAAGTGTTTGGGTGCGGACGCTCTGAAAGCATGTTGCTTGGAGGTTAGCGGGTTAGAGGTGCATGACAAGAAAGAGATTTTAACCCTCAACAAGAACCTCATACAGCAGGCCCCCTTCCAGGACCTAGGAGACAGCTTAGACGGAGGTGTGGTCAGTGCGGCCGTCTGGATAAGTTTCTTGTTAGTTAAAATCGCATTCACGTCATGCACCTGCCACTCCGATAACGCTCGATCAACAAGCTTGAATTGCGTCCTTACCCTTAGGCTGTTTTTCCACGTAGCGGTTTGGGTAGGGCTGCTAAATTCCGCGCGTGACAAAATCATTCTTCGTCACATATATGTTATGTTGAGCTATAAATTGAAGAGATTGTCATCTGATTAGACGAAAGTGTAGTTAGCTTACGCATAATGAAATGCGAAAAGTCAGTTACTATAGGGGATCAATCCTATGAAGGTAATTATCGAAACCGTGGGCTCAAATATGTAACATAATACTCCAACTGTTAGCAGGAGCAGTAATTCGCTATGTAATCCTTTAACTTCCACTTCTAAAATAAAAGGTTACTTAAAATTACCAAATTTACCTATAAATTTGCTTTAATATGGACTAAAAGTTCAGTGCCATTGATATGTACTGTAACACACTACGATGGATGTAAGCCCATTAGTGACACCCTTGTGATCCTGTAATTATAATCTGTGTAGGATTAAAGCGCAATTAAATAAATAAATAAATTTTGTGCATTTATTGGTATTTAGAATTATATTCTGTTGAATTATAGGACCAAGTCTGCATGCACACAGGAAATTGAGGGAAAATAATGTGTTCACTGCCGACCCTGAGGGCCATTTGGCCTAGGGCGTAGGTCTGCCACGGCTCGATTGCTGGGGTCACAGTTTCGAGTCCCGCTCAAGGCATAGATGTTCGTCCCTTGTGTTTGATGTGTGTGTGTAGGAGGCAGACCCAACGACGTGCTGCTCACTCCTTCAGAGCGGTCCTACTTGCTGTGTGTGTGTGTGTGTGTGTGTGTGTGTCTAATTGTATGTGATCTAGAAACTTCAACAGTGTGTCGGCCTAGGCCCCAGTGGGGCTGTGGCGTCACAGAGAAAAGTGTATTCATTAAATTTCGGGCATTGTAACCAGTGCTACATCATTACACAACAGTCGCATTACACTAGAAATAAGTCCGTGTACTGGGTGCTCAATGAAGCAGAGACCGGTGCGTTATATCACAAACCGTTAGACGGATAGTAAAGTTACCTTCTCACAGACAAAATTCGGAAATGATATTTGGGGTGCTTTTAGGCCTGAAACGGCAGTCACGTTGGTGCTTGTCTTTCTCAGGAAAGATAAGCACCTGACACTTTGGTGTTACCACTTTTGTGTCTCGAGTGAAGATAGTTGCCTGAATCCACAAAGTCGTTAAAAACCATTTAGCTTACTGACTGCATTCCCAGTAATGACACACAGATGCAGGAAAGAGGCTCGATAAGTGTGCCGATGTCCTTTGGAGCATCATTACCGGCGAGCGATCAAGCAGCATGCGGAGAGACGGCTGTGTGTTCGTCTGTCCTAAATGTTGGGCTTAAATATACCTTTACACGTGGATATCCTGCGGCAAGTGTGCAGGTGTTACCAAAGAGGGTGGTGCAGCGGCAGTGTTCTAGACTTATACTCTGGAGGTGCCGGTTAGAATTGCAGTGACGGCATGCTATCCTTCGATCCTTTAGAGTATCCTTGAGTTATTTTAGAAAAATTCCGGGATAAAATCTTGATTTATGTGCCAGGGTAGCGTAGTAGGTATAGCAACTAGGCTACGGGCTGGACGGTTCGGGATTCAAATCCCGCCGGGAACAAGGGAATGGTCTCTTCTCAAAATCCCCCACACCGCCTCTGGAACCCAACCAGCTTCCTATTCAATGGGTGTCGGGGTTCTGTTCCCGGGGGTAAAGCGGCCGGAGTATGATGTTGACTTTCCACTTAAACCTGGTGCCGAGATTAAGAATGGGTGACGCTATACTTCTGTTCCTCTATATGCCTTCGTGGCGTGCACAGGGATAAACTTCGCAGTCCCGATTTGGTCAGGACAGTTTCCTTTCACATTTTTTCCAATTTATTTTTCACAAATCATTTTACCATCGAGGGTGTAAGTGGCCCTTGAACAGGTTCTCCACCTTGTACTTTTCTTTTCCCCTGTCATTATCATTCCACCACTGCTCCACACTGATTCATTCACCTACTCTTAGCACTTGCCAGCGTCGGTAAATAACACATTTAAAGAAATTTACGCCACATAAAAAAGTGTGAGGTGCTGACAGTGTCGTAAATGAGTCACAAATAAGGATACAGTATGCTTGAAAATTCTGTTTTCGTCTACAGACAAAAACACTTTTTTCCCCATGACATGTTCACTGAGCCAAATAAGATGTGTGGTTTAACATTAATTGAAATCTGTGCAAGGACTAATGAGATCGTTGTCGAAGGACAAATTTAGTCAACTTCCGATCGATACCAGTAGCCTGAACTGGGAAATAACCTTCTTATTTGCTGACAGTTCTTGTAACAACAAATCACAACCTGGAACGTTACGCCCGATATCACATTCTTATTTTGGTTCACAAATGTGATTAACATAAGACTGTGAGACGTGTCTGTGATCTCACCCTGTGTTATGGCCCTGAATGCCTCTCTTCTCACCAGTTCAAGATATATTTTTCTCTTAATTTACTCGGACAGCAAATACGCAATTCAAGTAACTGTGTTGCTCTAGTTGTCATTTTATATATGTACAGTAATACGTAGTTGTCTTTAGCAAGGTTGCCTATTTTTAAGAAGGCTTAGCCCAGGAAGATCAGCTTCTCTCTATTGCTGTGCTTTACGATCCTTTTTCCTTGGAGGAACATCTGCAATTGATTTTCCTCCCCCAGGGAACCCCTACCTATGAAAACCAAAACAAAGAAGTTTGTTTGAGTTTATAATCCCGTTGTATTACAAAACAAAAAATAAAGAGCTGTCAGCCCAGCTGTATTTTCTATAGGCCTACTATTTATTTCTGCAACATGTTTCAACCACAAGGGGTCATCTTCAGGCTCAAATACTATTAAAACATATGCAAGGGCTATATACAATTGCACTATAATCATTAGTTCGGATCTCAATTATTACAATTTTTTAAAACTGCTGTTTCCGTTATGTTGGTTGAAGTCTTAGTTAATTCATACAATAGTTACAAAATATTTTTTATTTTTCGTGGTGTTCTCACATAGTAGACTGGAGGTAGCATGGTAATCTTGACCGTTCTTATATGTCTTGTTTGATTATTAATCCAGGTTTCTGTTCATGTTTTATAGGCGAGGTTGCAAGATAATATTGTGGGCTTGTACCAGCCTCCGCACGTGTTGTTCCTGTCGCTGATCAGGACATATTGTCAACACAAACATGTATTGTCAAAAACTGTAACAAGGTCTCAGCTGAAGAATACAATGAAACTGTATATTACATTTTATGTGTTTAATAGTATTTTGGCCTGAAGATGACTTTTGTGGTTGAAACATGTTGTAGAAATAAATACTATAAAAAATATAGTTGTGTTGACAGCTCTAAAAACCAAGAGGTATTTGCTACAGCACAAAGGTTATTCCAGTGTTGCAAATTGCTGGACAAATTTCCTGCGATATTTCGAGGGATATCTGGAAATTTTTGCGGTATTTCAAAACTTTATTTTATTTATTTCGGGATTTCTCGCGGATCCCTCCGCATGTTTTGCGGACCCCTATTTGGGAAATGCTGCCCTACTGTATCACTCATTCCAAAATGCTGGTTTTTCTGCTACATGTTTCGCAATTGGATTAGTTCAGAGGACACGACTGTCATTAAAATCGGATTGTCCATCACGGGATGGCTGACTTTGAAGCTGCGAACGGAGGAAACAGCCTGCACATGCAGAGCACACATGAAAATATACTAAGTAGCTCTGGACAATTGATGAACTGTGCAAATTGTATAAGAAGACACAGTCAGACACACCACTACGTATGTTTTTGGCACAATATGCCATTTATTTATTTTACGTGTTCTCTGCTGTTACATGTTTCGGCTCGGCCGAGCCATCATCAGGTACGTGTACATAATATTAAAACACAGATCTTGGTTATATAATATAAGACAGTGAAGTCTCACTAGTATCTTGTAAAAACTGTTAAACGATTCAAATGAAACTAGGGTTAGCATGACCATGTATCTAATACAATAATTTTAAAATCCGTAGTAATGAGAGGTTGTTTACGGATTAAGGGTTAACATAGCCATTTACCTAAGTGATGGTATTTTATAGTTCATTAGTATGAGAAGTTCTTTCAGTGTTTAATGATAAATATTAAGGTGGTCCTTTCTTCTTTGTGGTAGTGCATCCCGTTATTGTTGCTGCAGTAGGTGACATAAAATTAAGTTCCACAGAAACATTCCAGAACCAAGGAGCAGCTCAGCCATATGCCTAGAACTTTTGGCAGTGCAGATGTTCCGTTTTCATATAAGTTGCACAACCTCGTGAAGGTAATGATGCAATATCAGAGAATACTCCCCTAAGGTCTTTTCCTCCGAGCCGTAGTTTATGTATTTAAGAGGACCACATAGATAGTGGTGTGTCTGACTGTGTCTTCTTACATAATTTGCATAGTAGTAGCACACCGGGATGACCTAATTCAAGACTGATAAACGGTGGTTAGAAGCGGGGGTCAAGCGTGGAAATTAACGTGTTACGAAATGTTACACAGGGCCTCAGCGCTACGGTACTGAACATGAGGATTCCATAATGGAAGGGAAGCTCCACTATGGGCAGAGCCACTCTTATCCTCTGTAGAAGAGCTCTGCACCAGAGATATGCGAGTTGTTTTACTTCAATCACAATACCCTGTTACAGACCGGAAGTCGTCAATTAAGCGCCCGTCTGTTTGAAAACAAAACCACTAGGAACTCAAGCACCGCATAACAAGGTGACATTTGAACACTAATACTAGAAACGCCGGCCCCGGTGGCCGTGCGTTCGAAGGCGTAGGTATGCCGCCGCCTGATTGCTGGTATCGCGGGTTCGAATCCGCTGAGAAGATGCAAGTTCGTTTCGTGTGTTTGTTGTGTGTTGTGTAGGTAGCGGCTTCTGCGACGGGCTCATCACTCGTTCGGAGGAGTCCTACTGTGTGTGTGTGTGTGTGTGTGTGTGTGTGTGTGTGTGTGTGTGTGTNTGTGTGTGTGTGTGTGTGTGTGTGTGTGTGTGTGTGTGTGTGTGTGTGTGTGTGTGTGGGTGATCTAGGAACCTGAAAATGCGGCGGCCTAGGCCACACAGAAAAAAATATTGAAAACATGACTACAATTCCCGTACACGTAAATGATAAAAGTACACAGATTTGTCAAACATTAGTAGGCGGCTAAACGGTTTACTAAGTATAAAGTGAGGTAGCCTGTATGTTCCACAGCGATGTTTAACATTCTCTTTAAATTGTTGCCCGATGGAGCCACGTATGGAGAACTGTTAAAAGAGCTGTGGAAGACTTATATAATTTTATGACGTAGTTACAGTGCCGGACCATGAAGTAACACAGACCTGTGTGACGATATTCGGTAGGTTTGACCTGTGAGAATTACAACATCGTTGTTGTGCCGCGAATATAGGCCCACTCTAACATTATTAGGCCTGTTGGTTCGAATATCTTCTGTTTAGAATATGTCTTGTTTTACTCAAATTTTTGCGTCCTTACTAACAGACTGAAAAGTAGCAAATCTGTTCGCCCATTTGACAGTATATAACCATCCTATAGGCTGATTAGACGATAAATAAATTGCGAAATATATTTACATATTTTGTGTCTGTTGCAAATTAAGTTTGCATCTTTTCAATATCAGTTAAATAATCGGTACCGATCCTTTAGTTTTGTTGCCTCGTGTTGACATTTCCAAGTGTTCGTGAAGTCTTTTCCGAACAGGCGACTTCAGAAAGGTAAGGCTTTTATAATAACGGCGTGAAAAACCCTTCGGTACATACCAGTTATAAGTCAAATTTTCTACTCAGTTTATTCCAGCCAATATATCAATACAACGTACAATCCCCCATATCTTACCACATCATCCATGTTGTGTTCTTTGTTGCCGTTACAGCTGTCGCAAAACCTTCTGACCGGTTAAGAACTAGCGGACGGACCCATTCTGTGTATGTGACGTGGTAAGGTCAGGGAATTTGTGTTCCGCCCGTCAGTCCGGTAGTATGCACCGCACAGATATCAAGTGAGCGGAACAAATTTTGTGTCACGTGATTTATGACACTGATATATTCAGAATAGTTTTCTTCGAAGAAAAGACGGCAACCGCAGGAAAATGTTCAGAATGTGTACACTGTTTTTAAGACAGAAAGACCGCGTAGGTGAATGCATATTTACCGACGTTTCGGCAAAAATGCTACGGCAATTTTCAGGGTAAATGATTTTGGGGTATAGGGTCGCGGTTACGTATCTCTGTTGACGGACAGCGCGACTGTCCGGTTGGTTGCCGTTTCACACATCCTATGGAACTGCTTGCTGTGTATAACCCCCAAATCCATTCACCCTGAATATAGCAACTGCATTGTTTGCGGCGAAAGTCTACGTATGAGAATTAGAGAAAACATTGAATTGTAGAGGAAAAGGGTGGAATGGGAAAATAAAGTTTCTTTGAGAGCACAGGTTGAAAGAAACTGGGGACGACAAGTCAGGTGGTGTTGTTTGTGAACATGCAAACTAGAAAAAAACAGTATTGTTAGCGGGAATGTATGGCAGAAGAGGGGATTGCATGTGAAGTAATAACCAACGGTGGAAAGAGCAGCAATAGCAGCAGCAGCAGCAGTGGATATTAATCTGATGAATTTGGGAGTGAAAAGTCGGGGGTGATTTGTGTTTACATTCGTGTGGTCCTTTTTATCAAGTAAGAAACGTTTTATTTAAGGAAAATCTTGTAAATATTCTTCTCACACGCATCAGATTCATTTCTCGTGGTAGGCACTGTACTACCTGGAGGCAGAAGACGAAGCATTACGTTACCAGACATGCAAATGTCACGCTCCTAAATTTCCGCAGGGCATTTCACCGTCCAAATAGTGCTGCGATAACTGTAGACAGGATAAACCTGCTTCTGTAAGTCCTTGTCATTAGTACAAAATGACGTAACTGTAAGACTGTGGCAGGTTTTAAAGAAAACTTCTCCGCAAGCACTTATGCTCCGGGCATTAATTATGCTAAGGCTGTTCCCAGGCGGGAGTCACTGACCACGCCAGTAAGACAGGACACGCTGCTCCGCCCCTGTGGACAGGTTCCGCCCTTCCGGTCGTGCTACCATCGTCCTTTTAATCTCACTCCCTTTGCAGCTGTGGTAAGATAAAACATATATGAGGAGGGTGTCTTTTGTATCATCGCCTAGTTGGTCCTTCAGATGCATCAGCTAAAGTCAGGGACATCCGACATATCTCAGACTGGTGTGTGCTTAGGGTCAGGTGTGGCAAACGGATAATATGATCTGTCCACACTTTCAGTTTCTTGAAAAGTGGTAAAGTACAAATGTTTGAGAACGACACAAACAACCCTGAATTTAAGTGCAGGAAGAAATTAAAAGCAGAAGAAACTCGGGGGAACTCGACACTATTCGGCCCAGAACTGTTGGTGTTCTCGTTTTTTATCAGAGAAGTAAATAATAAAGTGTGTGGGACTGCAATTTTAACTCACGTTTTTGCTAAACTTGGACTCTCGCATGGAGGGGAGAACATGGGCTGGAGAATTTCGAGAACGCGGTGCGGTGTAAGGTGTTTTCTAAGAGGCAGAAAGTAACAGGAGGCTGAAGAAAATCGCAAAACGAAGAGCTTCGTGATTTGTGTTTTTCATCGGAGATTATTTGGGTGATCAAATGGAGGAGGATGAAATATTCAGGATATGGGAGGAAGAGGAATGCGTACAGGGTTTTACTGGGATAAACTGGAGAAAACAAATCACACGAAAGACCTTGGGATGATGTTTACGTGGTACTTAAATTAACAGGATGGAATGGCGAAGATTGGATTAATCATACTCGGGAAAGGGATACGTGGCAGGATTTTTTGAAGGCGGTAATGAACCTTTGAGTTCCGCGAAGTCCGGGCAGTATGTTGAATAAGTAAGTATTAGAAAGACTCTGTAATCGTTAGTTTATAATTCGAATCCCAGACGTGCCAACCCAAGATGACAGACTCTTTACTTGATATGTTATATCAATTTAATAGGCGTAGATTTTAAAGCATTCTGTTTAGGGACCCGTATTTTAACAGGAAAGAATATATTTTGGCTCCATTTTGGCATAACGGCATATGAATGAAAGAAAAGAGAATGTTCAGGTTTTGTTGCTGTCTGGCCTACCTTGATTTCAGAAGCTACGGGTCATTGTCTAATCTGTAACCTGACAGTTTTGGCCAGTGTAAATTGACTGTGGGCGACTAACAGTAGCCAGATCTCCAGTAAGACGTTGTGGTGTAAGCTGCTGGGAACGACTTATACACCGCCGTTCAAAATTTAACATTTATCTGAGGTCCAGTTGGCAAAACCCAAGAAAAAAGACTGTCAAACCGACCAATCAGAAGAGGATTCTATAAGCTGTAGAAAGGCAGGAAGATGCGCTGTCTCGTAGTTTGGCTTCTGAACAGTAATGACGTGTTGTCGTGTGCTCTGGAAAGAAGTCAAAATCTTGAAATCACATAGTGCAGAAGCGTAATCAGTGGTACCTTTTTAACAATTTAAGGTAAGCTTGAATAAATAAAATAACAGACAAAGAAGTGCAAGTTTGGTTTTATGTATACAGTAACAACTAACTAACTAACTAACTCCATGGAGCAGAGGCCTTATTGAGAAGCTAACAGATTCTCAGCTAGTCAAGAAATTCCCCGCATTTTATGGAACCCGGAGGTTCATTACCGCATTCACAAGAGTCCGCCACCTGTCCCTATCCTGAGCCAACTCAATCCAGTCCATGCCCCCATCCCTCTTCTTGAAGATCCATTTTAATAGTATCCTCCTATCTACGCCTGGGTCTGCCAAGCCGTCGCCTTCCCTCAGGTTTCCCCACCAAAATCCTGTATGCAACTCTCTTTGCCCCATACGTGCTACATGCCCCGCCCATATCATTCTTCTCGATTTGATTACCCGAATAATATTTGGTGATGAGTACAGGTCATTAAGTTCCTCGTCACATAGTCTTCTCCAATCTCCTGTCGCCTCGTCCCTCTTAGGCCCAAATATCCTCCTCAGCACCCTATTCTCGAACACCCTCAGTCTTTGTTCCTCCCTCTGTGTGAGAGACCAAGTTTCACACCCATACAAAACAACAGGCAAAACTATTGGTCTGTATACCCTAATCTTTGTGTTTTTGGATAGCAACCTGGAAGACAAAAGATTCTGCACCGAATGATAGCAGGCATTCCCCGACTTAATTCTGCTCTTAATTTCTTCATGAATGGAGTTTCGATTCGTTAGGGTTGCTCCCAAATATTTGAATGCTTCCACCCTTTCAAAGGATTTATTGTCTATCTTTATGTTGTGATTGTGTCCTGCATTCTGATTTCGAGACATGACCATGTACTTAGTTTTCTCAACATTTACTTCTAGACCAACCTCCTTACTAGCTATCACTAAATCTTCTGCGCTTTGCTTTATACTGTGTATGCTTCCGCCCAATATATTAACATCATGAGCATAAAGCCGAAGCTGATGTGTACCATTCAATTTCAAACCCTCCTGGTTTGCCTGAACCCTCCTAATGGCATATTCTAAAGCAAAGTTGAAAAGCAATGGCGACAGAGCATCTCTTTGTTTCAAGCCATTCTTAATAGGAAATGTGTCAGACAGATGTTTGCCTACCCGAAATCTGCTATACGTTTCACTTAGACACATTTTTATTAACTTTACTAGTTTCATGGATATATCAAACTCAATGAGAATATTATACAAGACCTCCCTCCTGACTGAATCATAGGCTTTCTTGAAGTCTATAAATAGCTGATGCACTGCCTCATTGTATTCCCATTTTTTCTCAAGTATTTGACGAATGCTGAATATATGATCATTAGTTGACCTGTTACGTCGAAATCCACTCTGATGATCCCCAATAATTTCCTCTGCATATGGAGTAAACCTTGACAAAAGAATGTTGGATAGAATTTTGTACGTAGTTGACAAAAGTGATATGCCTCGATAGTTACTACAATCTGTTTTGTCACCCTTCTTATAAATAGGCACAATGACTGACTCCTTCCATTCCTCAGGTAATTCCTCCTTATTCCAAATAGACATAATAAGTTTATGGATCTCAGACCGAATTATTCTACCCCCTGCTTTAATCAATTCTGCTGGAATCTGATCAATACCTGGTGATTTGTGTCTTTTTAGCTTTTCAATAGCCACCTCAACCTCAAAGGCACTGGGCTCAGGCACTAGTGGCTCTGCCGTATGTACTTCAGTCTGCCTAACATCATTAACCCGTGTATATTCAACAGCTGGGAGAAATGATTCCTCCATCTAGCCAAAATACTGTGGGAGTCTGCAACCAGCTCACCTTTCTCATCCTTTACTACGTTAATTCTAGGCTGGTATCCCCTCTTAAAGTCATTGATAGACCTATACAAGTCTCTGATATTCTTGTTCTTACTGTTTGTTTTAATTCCATTAATGACAACAGTTAATCAGATATTCCAAAGAATTATTTTATGCTATCTGAATTGTAACCCCAGCTGTATAGTGATAGTGGCTTTAGGGACTCGAAGGCTTGCTATTCTGGAGTGGAGCTCACGTTCATGTTTAAGAACACAGACGGTGTCAATTCTGCTGCATGGAGTCAGCAACGTAGCCCTCCCTTCACCTAAGTGCTTTTATATTCAAATGTAATTGTCTCAGCAAGACACTTCGCTCTATCTTGGACAGTTGGGAGTGGGTCTTCTATTAACTCCAGACAAATTACATTCAGCTAAAAATTAGGGTCTTCTTTTGAGATTCTGCAGCGTACAGTAGTTAAATTTTGCGACGTTTCTTATGAATTTACTGTCTCCATCTTCAGATTGACTGAATTGTTTTAAGTGGATGCTGAAGTGATGTGGGAGAAGAAAATATGTGGGTTTTATAGAACGGTCTGAGGGAGTCTGGCCAATCACATCTACGGAAGCAGTAGGTGCCTACGAAACGTCGTAAAATCTAATCATTACACTGTGTAGAAATGCCAACTACCACAATTTGATCAATAACAACTGTCACAGCCTGAGAAATTACTCCTTTAGTTTGTACATGCGCATTGTGGCACTTGTAATCACGTGGTGACTTGACTGTGAGTTCAGGCTCAATAGCTATAATCCTGCGGGCTCCGACCGCATCGTCTGCGTCGAACCTCGGAATAACACTCCACCTCTGTCCCCTCGCCTTTACATGTAAAATTTCAAACTCTGCACATAACTTCACATTTTGTCAGGGCCAAAGCGTGCCTCAGTGTCTTAGAAGTACCCATACGATTGCGTCCTTCGGCCTGAGGCTCTTATGTAGTTGCTGATGCTCAATATGCTAGTTGATAAACTCCAGTTACATATCTGACGTACGTAGTTTAGTAAGGGGCAAGAAGCTGACCACTCATATCAACACACTGCCGGGATAAGAATCGGTGGAGCTGTGCCTTCACTCCCCCATATGCGTTCGCGGCTTATGCGTGGACAACTCTATTTACTTCGGTAATATTATGTGTCGAATCGTTTCACTATTCCTGTCCCATGAAAATCCAAGCGTTTAATTTAAACAGGACATTAGCGCAACTCATATTTACTGTGACTGATGTTTCCTTTAAGTTTCCTGCTCTTGCACGTAGAATGCCCTCCCCAACTTACGTAAGCGTTCCATCTTGCAAACCTTGACGTATCTGTACTCTTACGTTAGCCTCCTGTAAGATGTGTACCGGGTCTTTCCCGCTGTTAAAGCGGCCGAGGCGTGGAGCTAGCCACCCTATCCCCTCTACCGCCGTGGCTAACGAAGAGGTAGAGCTATACCTCAACTCCCCCTTGGGCCTTAGGCCTGTAAAGGGATCCCTTTAACCTTTTCACTCTTAAGCATGACCTTACACAGCGTGCGCCTCTGTCTGTGTACCGTTAATCCTGTAACTGTATACTGAGGTACTAAGTAAAATGTAATAATTTTACAAACATAAAAACAATTTTGGGTCCAGTACGACTGTTGTAAATTTTCATGAGTCTGCAGATAAATTTTGAGATATTACGTCAAATTAGAACACGACAGCTTCCTCGCACTCCCCATCCAAGTCATTATCTCCAATTATGCAATTACTGGACGCAGCGTAGTCTGGGTTACTGACACCGTCGGTAACTGCACTTCACATAGGTAAATAATATGTTTATTAATTGATACTATACGCTACTGTTAACGTACCCTACAGAAGAATTTTAACTCTTTAAATACTGGCAATAACGTGAACTGCATTTAAACATTCATCTTGTACCGCGCAGTAAACACGTTCCATCTCTGTTATAAAGGTCAGTCAGCTAATTCTGTACACAGAAACAATCGCTCTTTGTTCTGAGATCTATACAGAACACATAAATACGTACATTGTGTGCGCATAATGTAGAACTTTTATTTTAAACCTGGCGGTATACGTAGTAAGCACCTGGACTTGAAAGATTTAATTTTTGAAAAGTATCTCCAATAATGGCAGCTTAATTTACGAGCTTACATAGTATTTACCCACTGTAAATATATTATGTTATTTATGGATAATATACGCGCTCTAAAGTCGAGTTTACGTGAAGGGTGTCGGTACAGTAAACTTATATTTACTGAAACATCCCTTATGTTTTCGAAAAGTAGGCTAGAAAGTGAAGTCGAGGTTGTCATAAAGTAGTGGGAAATTTGCTGCGTGTCTTGAGAGAAATGACAGTAAACTGTGCCAGATATGACACGTAGTAATGCCGCCAGTTCATACATAACTGTCTACACATTTCAGTCCTCATAGTGACGTCATCGTTTTTGTCGGAGGCTGAGCGTGTGGACTGGAATAATGGACTCACTACGGATGTCGTCTTCAGCTCGATGTTCAGTTTCGGGCCTAATGGCGTAGAGATCAGCGGTTACACTCTGTTCCACCCAGTCTAATGTCCAGAAACTCTGCTTTCTTCCCACAGAGTGGATCGATGTGTTTCTTATGGTTTTCGCAACAAACAATTATGATTTCCCGAAACACAATTGACCGATTTCTCTTTAGCGTCAATGCGGGGTGTTATCTGTAAGGTGAGAACTGAATAGTGGGATGAAACTTATATTAACTGCAGTCTTTGTGGCCTTGCCATGGCTCAGGCTGTTGGTCGCCGGTCTCTCATCGCAGTCGCTTGGGTTCGATCCAAGGTCATTTGGTGTGAGATTTGTGGTGGACAAAGTGGCACTGGGACAGGATTTTATCTGAGTACTTCGGTTTTCCCCTGTCACAATGATTCCACCAATGCTGCATACTAATTTTCATCTATGTGTTGCTCTTACCAGAAGGACAAATGGGCGAAGAATAGCAACCTTCTAAAATGCAATACCCTTTTGAAAATTCGGGAGCTTCTATAGAAAAGTACTTTCACTTCTTTTGGCCTTTATTAATTTAAACTAAATAGACTGGACAGACTGTTTGTTAATTTTCACGCTATGGGTAGGCTCGCACTCAGCATAAAATAAGATCATGTTCAGGGATTTTGGTACAGTATTCACACTGAACGCCCTCGTGTTACACTAGCGCCATACATTTTGCTTTCAACATGTTCAAAACTTCTCCATCAAAGATTTGGCTCTAATCGTATTACTTCGGGGTCAAGTGTTCTTTCCAAAGTACACTTTGGTATGAATATGTAGAGTTTAGTGCAAGGAAAGTATATTTTCCCTAACCGTTATGTGATCCTAAGCGTATCGATATGAGATTCAAGCCTTACATTGCCGGTTGGGTCTACGTACGTTAAATTTATAGCAACTTGCTGAAAGCCGTTTATCTTACCTATCTTCTGTAGTGTGCACTTTTGTTTTTGTGCATAGACACATATGACTGACAGCCCCGCTTTCACACAAATAAAACCATGACGCAGTCCGACAGCATGACATGGATTTACAAGAGACTGGTGAGTGCGGATCCTATATCTCCACTCTACTGTACTGCACTCTTTCGGAAGTCTCTAGGTTCCATTCAGTGGGTTTACGTTGGTCAGCAGAAGGGCAGTTTGTTGATTTTTGGCATGGAAAACGGTTGTATTTTGTATTTGTTAAAATTTGCATAATTTACAACTTACTTACGGTAATTCCATTGGCCATTTGGCTATGAAATCTTAATTTACGAACTTCTGGAATAAATGTCAATTGTAATGGATACTACTAGACTCCAGAAATGTGATGAGAACTGGTTTTGTGGTGTAGAATAGAATAAGTATGGGTCGAGCCCTTGCGGTCCCGAGGCACGTAGACCTTACCGGCCCTTTGTGCCCGCTTCCTAGACCCGAATCATGAGAGCCCTGTCCTTCTAAAGAAGTTCCACACTGCCCCCAGATTCAGACCTCTAATGTCCTTAGGGTCCATTAAAAAAGGATCCCAGATAAATATTCCTGAGTGTCACCAGGGCTTAACACTCATGCAAACATAAGGGCTGAGGTTTCCTCCCCAGCCCCGTTATCTTTCAAAGTCCCCCCCAAAAAAGCTCCCCCCTAGGTCCCCCTGTGGAGCTCCTGCATCAAGAAAGATGCTCCATCTCCAGACCCCTCTCTACGTGTCTCTCAAAGTCCCCAGAAACGAAACCCCCCCTTCCAGGTGCCCCTTACAGAGCCCCTACATAGAGGAAGATGCTTCATCTCGCGAGCCCTCTTTACATAACTCTCAAAGTCCCCAGAAAAGGAACCCCCCTCCGGGTTCCCCTTACGGAGCCCCTACATACAGAAAGATGCTCCATCTCCAGAGCCCTCTTTACGTATATTCAAAATTCCCAGAATAGAAGCCCCCCACCAGGTTCCCTTCTCAGAGCCCCACAGAAACAGACGCTCCGTTCCCAGAACCTTTCTCTACCTGTCTCTCGCAGTCCCCGGTGAAAGAGCCCCCCCCCTCCAGGTTCCCCATCAGGGGCCAGATGGAGAGAGATGCTCATCACCAGGGAGTACTCTACATACCTCTCAAAATTCCCAGTAAAGGATCCTCCCTCCAAGTTCCCCTCGAGGCCCTACGGAGGGAGACGCCCATCACCAATTCCTTCTACACGTATCATTTATAAAGCCCAGTAACGGATCCCCCTTGCGGGTTCCCCTCTCAGAGCCCCCATAGAGAGGGAAGCTCCATATCCAAAACACACCTTTACTTATCTCTGAAAGGCCCGGGAAAAGAGCCCCCTACATGGTTCCCCAAATGGGGCCGCCATGGAAAGAGATGCCCTTCCCTAGAGCCTTCATACGAGTACATCAGCTCGCTCATTACTCATTTGCGGGGAAAGAACTCGGTCCACCAACCACAGCCCCCATGCTTGGTAAGGCTACAATACAACTGGGAGGTCGCCTGGTATCCCAGAGGGCGCCGTTTGTCACAGACTCACCCACTGCCATTCATTCCATAGGCACGGCGCTCACACCGTAGGATTGGGGATTGTTTTTCAAGGTTTACACCTTTAGATCCGCTGTGTTCTGCAGAAACAGGGTCACATCCCGTAGGTTATGGCTCTTCACCATGCACAGACAGTCTGGGGTGAAACGAGGCTATGTATGACGCATTTATCACCCCTGGGGAAAACGGCAGCCCTCTTATTGGACCGGAACCACCACCCTTCAGCAGTGACCCCGATCGGCTGCCCCATGCCAGGCCCAACCCGGGCCGGTGCCATCGCCTCACGGCAATAACCCGACCGGGGGCCGGACCCAGCACTCGTCCCCTTGACCCCGTTTTGTGGTGTAAGTATGGCGGCCATGCAGGGAAGAAAATTAAAAACCAATATGTGCTGTTGCTGACCCTACACATTTGGTCGGGTCACTTTACTCCCTCAGTTTATTTTTTCCCCCTGATTTACAAACGTTTTTCTCTTTCTCTTCGCTCTTGCATTTGGCCTAAGGTTATAGCAGTCATTTTGGCTGGCTATATTTTCAGGTTTGTAGTTTAGTCCATAAAATTTGCACCAAATTTAGAACTATATCAACGTAAATCAAACTTTGTACTGCAGACAAATTACTGAATATTATCTCCTATAGCCAATTCATCATATGTTTGTCATATATAATTCAGTGGGTGATTTTAGTTTAATTTCTTGTAAAATGTCCGAGAAAGAGCAGTTGAAATGTTGATATCATTTTGCAATGGTTTGAGCCGCTACCTCGGTCAGAAAAATAAAATTGATTTTGAGAATAACCAAATAAGATCTTTATATTCCCAGAGCATCACTTCGGAGGTATTCGAACGTGACGTACCAAAGCCCAGAGGAAACTATTCTTAAAAAATTAGGAAGTATCCTGTTTTTTCCAAAGCTATGTAAGAAGAATTATTCCTGTACCTACTTATGTTCGAAGAGACTCATGTTGTTGTCATGAGACACCACGATGATGGTTTTTAAAACAGACGAAAAGAACAATTTAAAATAGTTTTTTCACCTGAAAGGATTTGCTGGAAGATGTTGGCTGTAAGTTTGGAACCCCAATATTAGCGATTAGTTTTAGCGCTGTCAAAGAGGCGGAAAATGAAATCAGGGTCCACTTTGGGTCCACTTTACCGAACCAGTGCATCTAGAATAGGCGTTTTAGTCTTTAACAAATTTCATTTTAGCCTCCAAACACTTGTATTTTCTAAAAACTTACCACTATTGCTTAATATCTGACATATCGCAGGTTATTCTAACGACAATTTAAGGGTTCCAACTCTCAAACCATAAACTTTATGCATACCTTACAAAACAGAGGTCCGCATTCACCAACTTTTCTTTATTCTAACCTCGGTGGCTTAGTAAATGATTGGCTATGGAACAGAGAAGCGTGTTTTGATTCTTACCAGAGGCCACCATGTTCAGGTACAGACAGCAGGTAAATATCACCTAAATTTCGTATAGAGGTGACGAGTGCTTCAATATTTCAGTATATCCTCCATTCACATTTTACGACAGACCACCTTCTCTTGTAAAATGTTACTCTAACGAAACATTCCCATATAATTTGTACATGATGTGGGCATTGTCTGCCGAGTAATATTTTTATGTATGAGATATTATGTGAAAGCTTTTAGAGTTTTTTTTAGTAAGAAAATAAATTGAAAATGTTGCTTAACAACGACCGACACGTGAACTTTCTTTTCGAGCGTTTCCTTCGCTCTAGGTAACGGCTGTCATCTTATTGACATCTCGATTACGAAAAGAATACAGTGCGTTCCAAGAGTAAGTTTACCCGCTGCATATGGCTGACTGTGCTTTTAGGTTTTCATTTTATCGAGTTTCATTGTGTGTGTGTGTGTGTGTGTGTGTGTGTGTGTGTGTGTGTGTGTGTGTGTGTGTGTGTGTGTGTGTGTGTGTGTGTGTGCGTGTGTTTATGTGAAATAACTGATGCTGTAACTGTTATGCGCAAGAGTGGCATTCAGTTAAAGGGCGAGAACAGCAGATTGTACGCAATGTATTTAACTATACGTAGGCAACAATTCCCGATCAGTCCACAAAATGCTTGCAACAGAAACGGCAACAGCTATTGTCATAAGTACAGCTGCAGTGTTCAACATCGAAGCGAAGCCGCACAGCGTCCGTTCAGAACCTGCAATCAGCAGAGCAGAGTTACTCGAAGTAACAACAGTAGCGCGATATCCAACGACTTCCAACTAGTATACGAAGACAAGCACATAAATTTTATTTCAAAATAATCGACCCTCTCCAGTTCCCCTCCTGGTCAAGAGAAAGTTATCCCTGTACGCGTCAAGAAGTCCTACAGGGGGAGTGACGTTATGGCTCCACTCATTCTTTTATGGTAGTTGTAAACAAACATCTTAATCTTCCTTTTGTTTGTTTGTTTGTTTGTTTGTTTGTTTGTTGCTCAACAGCCCTATTGTGGGCTTAAGCCTCCTCATTTTTTTGAAGTTCCATGATCCCACTCATTTAGACACATCACACTCGATATGACTCCTCTAGACGGGTGATCAGTCAATCGCAGAGACCTCTACCTGACAACACACAACACTTATAACAGACAAACATCCATGCCGCTGGCGGGATTCGAACCCACAATCCCAACAAGCGCTCGGCCGAAGGCCCACGCCTTAGAGCGCGCGGCCACGGGGATCGGCATCTTGATCTCCTAGGTTTTAAAATGGTCAGTTTACCAGTTCTATTGAAAGATCTGGGCTTTCTATGTGAGAAGAGGGAGGAAGTGAAGCATTATAATTGAAAAAGATGATACTGCTTCCTGTCGTGTTAACTGCCTCCTTCAAATCAAAAAATTAAACTGCCTCCTTCAAATCAAAAAATTAAAGTACGAGAAAATGGAGATCTCTTCCATACACGAATCTTCGGTGAATTCTGGAATAACTGGTAATAAAGATTGGCAGGAAACAACAATCACAATACAAAGATAGGCTTTTTGCCGTATTTCATTGTGGTCTGCAAGCACCTGTTGGTCGTGAGCCACATCTTGCTTTGCTGAATGCAAGAAATTAACACAGGCTTATTTTTCAAGTGCGAAGCTTGTGCTTTTATGCAAGAAGAGCGCTGCGGGTACTGAAGCAGAAAGGACGGAGAAATGTACGAAAAGTACTTCAGCGAGCAGCTTCTTGTAATCCTACACTTTAATTCGGTTATTGTGATCGACAGTGCCCAACACCACAGTCGAATTAGAGAGATCTTCCAGGAAAGTCATGGCGGAAGGAAAAAATCAGTGAGTGGATTATTATGCATAATATTCCAGTCGACGGGGATCTGAAAAAAGAGACTTAATAAACGTAGCAGATAATTAGAGGTCTAAATATGACAGTTACAAATAGGCGAAGTTGCAAAGAGAATAGGGCATTCAAGTCATCTCTTAGAGCCCTGTAACTGTGAACTGAAACCTATTGAGGTTGTACGGCCGACAATTGAACACAACAGTAACATGGAGAGTATACAGTGTAAGACAAATTTAATGGACAACTAGAATGGGGTTAAGCCTTCTCGTGCATCTATTTACATTGAACCCGTATACCAAAATATCCTGTGATTGATGTTGATTGTGGTGTATGTCTTGCAGTCTCTTGTATTCTTCAGTAATGTTTGTCGCATAAAGTCTTAAAAACTTCTTGCCGAAGACTAAACTAACTGACTAACTCCATGGAGCAGAGGCTTTCTTGAAAAGCTAACAGTTTCTCAGCTAGTCAAGAAATACCCCGCATTTTATGGAACCCGGAGGTTCATTACCGCATTCACAAAAGCCCGTCGCCTGTCCCTATCCTGAGCCTTGCTGAAGACTACGTAAAATAATAGTCGCTTCTTGGCCTACAGCATAACACGATAATACTTAGTATTATATGTTATTATGAATGTTGTACGAGGTACTGCGCTAGAAACCGCAACGTCGTGGTTTCGATTCCCGATAGTGTCATTGGAATTTTTCATTGACATAATCCTCTCGGTCGCACTATGGCGTTTCAGTTAATATTTGTGAGAATCAAAAATAAAATTCGCCGAAAAGCGAAACTCATTTTATCTGAGCAGGTGAAATACACGATTAATGTATACAGTTACATATATATATATATATATTTGTGTGTGTGTGTGTGTGTGTGTGTGTGTGTAACACTGTAACAATGATCTGATTTGTAAACTCTAACCAGTCAGCAAATAACATCACTGCCGTTAGATGTAGGAGTGTTATATGTAAAGAGATCGGTTAGAAAGTCATTCTAACTTCTGGAGGCTGTAGTTTGTTGGGAACAAAAAATAAGCAAATTTAGAAAACAGGATTATGCAGTGATGGGGGCTAATATAACGACTATCCGTCCAGAGTGCGGTAAGATAGTCCATTGTGTGTGACTTTAAATCGCCCTTTGTTCATGCTAAATAGATTCTCGCGGTGAAAACTTCGTTCCTCGTCTATTCTTCCTCTGACGTGTTTCTTTTGTGACCCCTCCCCCAACAAAGTACAGCCCCCAACTCCCTTGGGTCATGAAGATCAGTAGTCTAGTCCTAGGGACACTGTCATTCCAGGACAAGAGCTTGCAAGGGCTGAGTCCCTGCTGAGACCTCTGTCCACACTGTAGCTTCATCTAGTTTCTTCCAACAGCTGCTTCGTACTTCGCGCCACCCCTCGAGATTCATGGAGTTCAACATCAGCCGCTCAGTGAACCCAGTTAGCAGGCTGCGGCAGTAATAACATTGTAGAAGAAAGGCTTTCTTAAGTAGATCTTACTAAAGATCTGGAACAGCAGTTGGTTTTTTATACCAATACACACCCGTTTTATTTAAAACCACTGTAAAAAGGTAAAACTATCCCATTACAAACCTGGATAGGCCCTGAGGGTTCCAGGAGGTTCAGGCTCCCAGATTTCAAGACAATCGGCACATGAAGGTGGTAAGGTTGTCAGCCCTACGCACCGGCCGCCTTTACCCCCAGGAAATATTCCTAGTACTCATTTCTGTTGGAGGCTGAGTCCATCCCAGGGCCATAGTGCGACAGGAAGAATTATGTTAATGAACAATTACAATGACACCATCGGGAATCGAACCCGCGACGTTCCGGCTTGTAGCGCATTGCCTCAACCAACTATGCCACCGCGGCCCCGTGAAACCACTGTACAAAAGAAATTTTTGTGCTCCGACATATTTCGGCTACGTACGTCTTATATTCATCATCAGGGTGCAAATATTAGAAAAATAAGCAGGGTACCGGTTGTTGGTAAATGGTAGTATACACACATTAGCGTTTCATACAACAGTCTGTGTATACTATCACTAAAACACACTTTTAGTGGTACTATATAGCGAATAACATTTGTATAAGAAGCTCATGTGTGTGTATTGCCATTTACCGACGTACAATACGCTGCTTATATCTTTATAATATTGGCTCCCTGATGATGGCTACAATGCGTAGCCGAAACATGTGGCAGCACAAAAATTACTTTTGTGCAGTGGTTTGAAATAAAACTTGTGTCTGCAAGGCAACTGCCCGGAATATGGGTAACATTAAGTGTTGTTATACCAATGTCGCACATTGTTCAGTGTCTTTTGAGACATATTTGGTACACGTGACATCCTGAGAATCCTACTCCAGTCTTCAAGCGACTTGTTTCCGGGGCTCGATCCCAGCGTTCACCGCCGATCTAAAAGCACTACGAAAGTAATACAGAATCTGCTAGAGTTGAAGTTTTCAGAGCGGGGTTGCTGGATATTCAGGTCTTACGGGATGTTACGCCTTATCGATTGTAGTACTGACTTTTCGGAGGCATTACTATTCTTCGAAACGTCGGTAACTGTTCACGAATTGGTGTGGTGTAACATCCCTGAAAATTCAATATTCATTATAAAGACCATCGCCTGGACACTTAACATAGCCAACTCCTGAAACATCATATGTGTCAGACTTTTTCAGCTACGTTATGAACGATTCTCAAGTTACTTTGAAATCATTTATTCCCTGCATTTCACATGGGATAATAATTTGATTTTACAAATGAATAGATTCTCACTTTAGTCAGAACACGCCTCCCATTAATCCCCTCGTCCGTACCCCAGGTTTGTGTGGAGATGGGAACAGGTGTGGAGGTGGTAACCTCAGGGGGATTATCCTGAAACATGCTGGCAATCCATACCCTGGGTCACGTGGGAGGTGGTAACAGGTGCGGAGCGGATAGCTGCAGGCGGTTACTGCGAGACACGCTGGGGAAAGGGGCTCTGGTCTACCCAAGCCACGGTGGAAGGCATCGCTCCGAAGGCTGCATGGCACTGGGGTAGTCAGTAGCAGTGTCGTAAACGATCCCTTTGGGAAACCACTGGCTCTGGAAACAGGATAAGTCTCTTTACAGGAGCCCCGAAAGGGGAATCTAGAGCAGACTTCGAGATTCTCAATCCGGTTTTGGGGTAGGAAGTGGTTCCATGAAGCCTAATTATCATTTGGAGCCGTTTATACGGCCGTTTTTCTGTCCAGGGAAGATTGGATTCGTGGCCCAAAGGCTGTACGAACGTCCAAGGGTTTCGTTTACAGACGGCTGTGGGACAGAACAGGGGACTGGTGCTGGGATCTAGGGGTCTAAAGCGGGGATCTCCTTTTCTCTGGGCACAGAGACATGTCAAAAGGGGCTCTGGAAAGGAGCATCACTCTCCATAGGTGGTTTTGTTGGGGGAACCTGGAGGGGGGGGGGGCTTCGTTACAGGGGACTTTGAGAGAGAGGTACCTATCTGGAGAGCTCCTCCACTAGGGTCTCCGAGAGATATGTTCGACAAGTCTCTGGAAACGGGTATCTCTTTCCATAGGGGCTCCGCCGGGGGAAAACAGAGGATGGGCTACTTTACCCGGTACTTTGAGAGAAAGATTATACTTTATTTTTAACAGGAAACTTCGTTCAGTAGGGACTTCGAGAGATACGTAAACTGAGGCTCTGCAAACGGCCATCTCTCTTCATAGGGGCTGAAGGAGGGGCTCCTTTACCTGGGACTTTTAGAGACGGGTAAAGAAGGCTGTGGGAAAGGAGCATCTCCCTCTCTATGGCAGCTCTGCGACGGGGGCCTGGAGAGGGGACTCCTTTACTGGGGACTCTGAAAAATATGTAAGAGGAGGTTCTGGAAGTGGAGCGTCCTTCTCTTTATAGAGGCTCCGTAAGGGGAACCTGGAAGGGAGGGGGGCGCCTTTATTGGGGACTCCGAGAAACGTGTCAAGGAAGGCTTTGGAAATGGATCATCTCTGTCCTTACACAGGCTCCGTGAATGGAACCTGGCGGTAGGGATCCTGTACTGAGGACTCCGACAGACATGTAATAGAATGCTCTGGAAACGGAACATTTAAGTTTACAGGGCCTCCATAAAGCGGACCTAAAGGCTCTTACCAACAGAGGACTCGGCTGCTATGTTTGACGGGCCGGCACCTGTACTTGATGTAGTCTTCTGTATTGTATAACTTAGAGGATTTGTGACCTTGTGTTTGGCCACAACACTCTAAGAAACATCTTCATGTGATGAACTTTGTGATTATCTCATATGTAGGAGTGGCAAAGATTTTAGGCTCATTTCCTTGTGTATTCTTTGGGCGTGATGCTATAGCCGCACTTGGATATTTCTCTCTGGGCTCGGGTGAGCCGGACTCAGACTTTATTAGGAAAACGCATCCAATATTAATTCTGGCCTTTAGTAAGGCTGTAGGACTTGGACAAGATTCTTTCCTAGAGAGAAAAGTTTAGAGAATAAGGGGACTCAATGGGCCTTTTTAAAAAGTCTTACATGCATCGGGTCTTTAAAGAGTCGAAACCACTGTGTGTTCTATTCTATCTTATTCCATTCAAAACACGTGGTTTCCTGCTACATGTGGTATTGGACATTCGAATAATTAATGCAGTGAATGCGTATTTGCCTCTGCCAGTGGCCGTGCAGTCTAAGGCGTGGGTCTGTGTCCGCTTGCTTGCTGGTATTGTGGGTTCCAATCCCTCCAGGGGCAGGAATGTCTGTCTGTTGTGAATATTGTGTGTTGTCAGGTAGAGGTCTCTGCGACGAGCTGATCACTCTTTCAGAGGATGCCTACCGGTTGCGTGTGTATCTGTATGTGATCTAGAAACGTGTAGAGTGAGGCGGCCTAGGCCCGGGTTGGGCTGTTGCAGAATGCCTATTTGCTGCCCTGTGCTGTCTGTTATTGTATAACAAAACACAGGCAATTTGTGACTTCAAAGGAACAAAAAGGCGTATTATTTGTGGGCAGGAATGATGATAGTGACTGTAGCAGCAAAACACGTTTCCATGTTTGTGGTAACATTTAAAATGTTGGCATTAATATTGAAATATAAAATGCTCCAGTAGAGCTGCTATAAAATTCTGTTTAAATAAATTTATACAATTATATCATCCAACATGTTTCGCCATCTATTTTACAGGCCCATTATCCTCAGAAGTGGGGGCGGGGTTACATTAAAATGTTACAATGCTCTATAGGTTTAATTTTAGGTAGGCGCATATTATTACTGTTTTTGTTAGTGATGTTGGACTATCATTTACGTGGTGTCACATGCTTTTCAGGATTTTCATTTGTATGTACTAGCGTCACAGAAACAGTGACTTAGTTAAATTTTTTAATTTCCTTTACTTAGCAGGACCACTTTTTCTAGTGTTAATACGCCTGTATACAATAATACCGGGAGTTCATTTCTGGGGAATCGTTTTTATTGAATTATATTTCTTTACTGGACGGTGTATACGTGAGCGTGACACATAGAATGTCGTTGCTTGTGCTATTTTTAGTTGTTACATAAAATATAACAAGACAGGCAATGTACGCATACGCGTAATATTGAGGCGCTTTCGCGTAACCATTGTTACCGTGGAAAAGTAATAAGTATTACATATTGTGACCCTGTCTCTGTAGCCTTAATCATCCGGCATGCAAATCATATGAGCCGTGTTATGTCATCTGTGGCCAGTCTGACTGTATCATATTTTTTCACGTCATTTCGTTAATGGCACGATTTTTTTAAAAAGTTAGTGAACATAAAATATGTCTTTTGATTTCCTTTACAAAGTTTGTGTAAAACATTTCTCATATTAAGAAGAATTGAGAGAGATATCATCATAAATGTACACAGGTCTTCATGTAACGTACCCGTTATACTCGTCAGATTTTAATCAAATGTGAATTTTCTCGACAGATTTCGAAAAATTCTCACATATCAAGTTTCAGGAAAATCCGTCCAGTGGAGGCCGAATTGTTCCTTGCGGGCGGACGGACAAACATGACAAAGCTAATACCCAATTCTCACAATTTTGCGAACATACCTAAAAAAGTATAAGGGTAATGTGCTCGCATCAGTGCCATTAATGCGTACAGGGGGAGTGGAGTTACAGCTCCAGTCTTTCTTCACTTCAGCCCTAGATGGATGTCAGTGACAAGTAGCATGCACCTGCCGCTTAACCCCTCTGGTAATGATCCCAGTACCCATTGAATAGGAGGCTGAGTGAGCTCCAGAGCCTCTTTGCACGTTTTTGAGAAGAGAAATATCTTGCCCCTGGCGGATTCAAACCCCGGACCTTCAAATCCGTAATCCGGTCACTACACCATTATAGAAAACATATCTTTTGTAACTAACTTAAAATTAAAACCTGGCGCAACTTTTATATTAACTCCTTTCGTTCTAATAACTAGTGGATAACAACAAGTCCTTCTTCTCTTATTAACGTGTAATATTCAGTACCGTGGGGAAAATACACATTTCTGTTTGCACAGTCTTCCGCTGAGTGAGTCGTTTTACTGTTAACATTTCTGTGTAACTCTCTACGGATATACAGAAAAAAAGCCGGCGTTTTTACTAAATGTGCATGTATTTCGAGTTCCCATAATTTTGTTCTCGGTTCTGTACTTTACAAACCTTTGTACTTCCGTCGGAATAAAATTCCTTATAGCACTTCTCAGAAGACTGAGTTACATCGTGGACCCCAGGACAGTTCTCTCAACATTGCAAGTGTTATTTCCAATTATGCTGACAAAGACCATGTCGAAAGTATTTCTCATGAAAAATTTCTTCAATTTTTGGAAACGTCAATGTAAATTTTGCAACAGAATATTCATGTATCAATAATTCAAGGAAAGAGAGGCAGGAAGTTGTGGAAGAGGCAGCTAGTCGCTGTCAGAAGAGTAGCACTGATGTGGCAGCTACAGACTTTCAGTCTTATGAAAGGAAACGTGAAGGCACGCAAGTTAGTGACATTTGTGGCACATGAACTAAAAGTCATTTCCAGAAATATCAACAAAGTTCCAGCACTTTGACTAAATACCTGTCACTACTAGGACGTCTTGTGAAAGACCAAACGTAGAGTCTCTGGCAGTAAAATTATTTAAATGTTTCATATGAGTAGTGTGGCACGGCAACAGAAGGAAGGTTATAAAACGGGACAGTTAATGGATGTGTTCTTCTGTAACATTGTTACATCACATACTCTTCAACATTAGTGACCGAAATTCCTGAGAAGTTGATCTTTCGGCTGAATACGCATCTCTTTACTGGAGTTCGGTCGTAACGTCAGCACACTGAGATAATTCACCATCAGAGAGGCCATTCAGCAAGCCCTGTAGGCCCTGTTAGGATAATAGGGCGACTTGCATATATTATACTCCTCAGACTTTTTTAACACGTAGTCAACAACTCTCTCGTATATACCAGAATATCCACTAATATCGAAAACACCTTACAGTCGTTAGTGAGAGTTTCTGTGCCTCTGACATAACACTTACGAGAAAAAATTTACTCCCAAAGTATTTCTGAAGCCTCACACGTCATGATCTCATCTCTGTCAATCAGAACACGGAGGTAATGCTTTACACAGAGAATTACAAATTCCAACTTTATAATAATTGACTTTGTTTGAATGCGAAACGTTGCGGACACATTGAAGTACCTTCCATGTGGGATGCACAGTGATCCGTCGTTCAACGCGGGGTTTACGGGGAGTGATCACGGAGGGCTGGGAAAACCCGCGTTCCGCAAACTTCTTATGGGAAGAATACAGTTACGTGAAAGCGGCAGTTTATGGACCACCTCCCCACGCAATCCTTCGCTTTAAATGCATACATTTTTAGACTAAACATTTACACGCTGCTTGGGTACCTGATGCCAATGCGGTTGAGTGATTACTCGCCAGCATTGATCCGCTTGTATTTAAAACTTCCAGCAATCGGAAAACGTTTCTCTGTTTAGTTAATTATTATCTACTGCATACAATAAAAACCGCGTTGGGCGAATTATTTAATACAGGCTTAAGTACCAGAGGCGCATTTTCGTCGCACGCAATGTTGTATCAGACATAACTATCCTTTTGCGAGATGCGCTTCGGCGGCCAATACCATCAGTAGCGATACTGGTGTATTCGAAGTTAAGTCTTTTTTGATTAAAGATTTGTTAATTTAACTATGCTAGTTATAGGTTCTGATTGAGCTGGCTCAGGATAGGGACAGGTGGCGGGTTCTTGTGAATGCGGTAATGAACCTCCGGGTTCCATAAAATGCGGGGAATTTCTTGACTAGCTGAGAAACTGTTAGCTTCTCGAGAAGGCCTCTGCTCCATTGAGTTAGTTAGTTAGTTAGTTAGTTGGTTAGTTATAAGTTCTATTAGTTCTGTTCATATTGTTATTTTTATTTTGTTTCATTATTTTTCATTTGTTATGTTTTTGGCTAGGTGTTTGGTGTGTTTTCGCTGAAGTTCCTCTCCTGTCACTGTAACTGGCTTTTCAGCTGTTCTGTCAGAACGTAGAATATGTAATTGAATTAAAGTGAATTGTTACTTAAGTGTAATTTTAATTGACACATGTGATCAGAAGAGGTGTGGTCTCTCTGGCAATGCTGAAGGGCACATATCACCAGAGACGTCTATAAAGACAGTAGCGCTGTTCTTTATAGTGATGAAACTTGGGGTCACAGCGTGGTGGGTATGTAAGGACCGCGATTACACGCCGCACGAAGTTTGAAACATGTCTCAGCCTGTCAGGATGAGCACAGTCCTAGTTGCTGGCAAATAAATGTAACATTTATGTTTTTTGCTTTTGTATCTTAAACATATTGTGGATATATACTTACTCGTCTATTGGGCCATGCCATAGCTCAGGCGGTTAGCCGCAGGCCTTCCACCGCGGAGGCCCGGTTTCGATCCCGGCTGAGTCCGTGTGGAATTTTTGGCGGACAAAGTGGCACTGGGACAGTTTTTGCCCCGAGTACTTCGGTTTCCCCCCTCAATTTCATTCCACCGTTGATCGATTACTTAAAAAGAACAAAAAAAAGTAATCATCTTTATTATAGTGTTGCACAATAAGCCTTAAGGCCGCGGTGCGTCCGTAGCGTCTGCTGCGGGGCCCTTCTCCACAAAAAAAAAGAACTACTTGTCTATTATATAATCACTTAAAGCCCAGTCGTTACTGCGTATTCCGCCACATTTAGCACTGAAACTGCATTTTTCAGCACGATGTACTTCTTTGTGCCTTATGATTCTTACGATTTCCCTATAGCCTACACAATATGCTGATTGGCCTTTGTAATAGAAACATATTGTGTTCTCAGTGAAATAAGGACGGAATATAAAATATATGACCTTCATTCACTACGTAGTCTCTCTTACGATAGGTCCATAGCCTCTTCTAAAGGGAGTTCTGCATAGAATGCGATCTAGTGCGTCTCCTTTCAGTTTCCCGTTATCTTCTCCTTTCCTTAAGGCCATCTAGCAGCTACTTATGTCTTCTTTCTCGTCTTCCCTTTGCTTCTATCCCTCCTTATATTTTTCTCCAAGAATGTGTTTTAGAAGGCAGTTCATACGAAAGATGTGATCAATCCAGTCACTCTTCCTTCCTTTTGTGGTGATATGATGTTCCTTCCCTCCTTGACCCTGCTCAATAATTTATGTGACCCACAAAAATTAATTTTAGTTTTCAATGTTTAATAAAGCCTCTGCGATGCTCTGATCGCTCGTACAGAGGAGTCCTACCGGATGTGTGTGTGGTCTTGAAACCTTAACAGTGAGGCGGCCTAGGCCCGAGTTGGGATCTTACGCCACAGAAGACGAAGTAGAATGTGAATGTCTGTATAATATTTTTATTTGTTTATTTCTCTCCAAATTCACGCGTTTAAGTACGCACTCATAACAAATACCAAGACACTGGGCACAATGCAGACAACACAGGCTGCGACTGAAATGGTCAGACTCACTATTTAACAGGGTCTGGTCGTGAGCCCGCGGGCGTGGGGGCTGGTCGTTAAGACCGAAGGTTGACGTGTCAGTTGCAGAGTGAATTCGACGTAGACGTGTTGTCAAAGGTTTAAAATATTCTTCTTCTTACCTTATCGTCAGGCATGTGTAGCTAAAAGGGCGAAGCAAATCCCCATTTTCTTTAAATATTTTTGTATTTTTCTAGCAATGTTTCTGAAGTCGAGGAATGTTATGTTTCATTAGGGTACTTTATATAATTTGTGCAACTAAGAAACATAATTGCGAATGTGAGAAAATTACATTAATATCATGTCATGTCGTGTAATTGCGGGCTAAACATATTTTGATGCAAGACTACGGTTTTATAGGTTGTTACTTCGGTCTGCCTGACAACCTTATTTTGACTGCCCTCCTTACACTTTTCTAAGTTCGCTAAAACACGTGATACAAAAAATTTTCTGTCATAAAATCTCGAAACTTTAAAATGAGGCCTAAGAATTGACAATATGCTAAAACTTTCAAACAAACAAATTTGACAAAACAATTAACACTACACGCTGTCCAGCTTATTCCGTACGTAAGTCTGACTTAAATTCTACGAGACGAGTTTTCGGAAAAGTCGAGTATCATGTTGAACATGGAATAATTTACTTCTGTAAGGCTATGTAAACTGACTGATAGCGAATGAATGGCTATTTACAGGTTTCTCTAACGGGTCTGATGGTTTCTTATATAACTAAGAATTTCCAGAAGTTATTAGAAGTTATTACCGTATTGCTTAATAAGATTATAAATGGAGAGGAAGTACCAGAAGAATAGAAAGTGGCTATTATAACATCGATACATAAGAAAGGAGACAAGAGGAAGTGTGAAAACTATAGAGGAGTATCAGTAACGAACACACTTAGCAGAATGTGTGGACATATATTAGCAAAATTTGTAGAAGCAGAATATAAGAATATGGAGATGGAAGGGCAATCAGGTTTTCGAGCTGGGAGGTCATGTATAGATAACATCTTCTGCTTAACACAAATGATAGAAAAAAGAGAGCCACTAATAGGGATTTACATTTATTGTTTATTGATTTAACAAAAGCACATGGCAATGTACCACTAAATAAATTATGGGAACGTTAGATAACTCAGCTATTAATGCGAGGCTAACAGAAGCAATAAAATATTTATAAAAGGGATCTAGTTCAAAAATCAAAATTGGAAATCAAATTACGAAGGGTCTGAAAGTTACTAAGGGTATTAAGACAAGGTTGCAGTTTATCACCAACTTTATTCAAAATATGCCTAGACCGAGTGTTAAGAAACTTGAAAAGGAAATGTCAACCAATGGGTTTACCAATCCAAAACACATATTTGTATATTCACTCAACTTTGCAGATGACCAGGTATTATTAGCACAAGATCATGATGACATGGAATATATGGAATAAAAACTAAAGGAAGAATATAAAGAATGGGGACTTAAACATAAATTTAGAAAAAACCAAATATAATGTATTGGACAAGAAAAAGAAACCTTAAAGTTTGACTGCGGGGAAGAAATAAACCCACGTACAGAATGCACTTATTTAGGTACGAAAATAGATCAGTCGGGAGATAATACAACAAATAAAACACAGAATTAGTCAAAGAAGAAAGGCTATAAATGCTTTAAATTCTATTTGGTGGCACAAAGTATTACTAGAAACCGAAAGTTATACATTTATCAGAGTATAATTCAGAGCGTTTTGACATATGGCGCAAAAGTATGGCAAATTCCCACCAGAGAAATGAATAAAATTATATCTACAGAAACGGATGTGCTAAGGAGGGCTGCAAGAAAATCAAGGATGGAAGGAATAAAAAAGGAACATATAAAGAAGATCATGGGAGTGAAAGGGAAGCCGAACATCGTAGAGATCATAGAGACAAAAGACTACAATGGTGTATCCACTCAAAAGGATGCCAGAGGAAAGAACACCAAAATTAATTACGGAGTGGATCCCGCTAGAGAGAAGGAAAAGAGGACGCCCAAGGAAGACTTGGATAGAAGGGGTGCAAGCAGCAATGACAGCGAGAAATGTGGAGCCAGAGCTGTGGAGAAACAGGGAGGAATGGCGTTTGGTTTCCGGAAGACGGCGACAGCTGTTATAATATCGGATGGATGGATGGATGGATGGATGGACGGACGGACGGACAGGCAGGCAGGCAGGCAGGCAGGCAGGCAGGTAGGTAGGTAGGTAGGTAGGTAGGTTGGTTGGTAAGTAGGTAGGTAGGTAGGTAAGTAGGTAGGTAGGTAGGTAGGTAGGTAGGTAGGTAGGTAGGTAGGTAGGTAGGTAGGTAGGCGGGTAGGTAGGTAGGTAGGTAGGTAGGTAGGTAGGTAGGTAGGTAGGTAGGTGGGTGGGTGGGTGGGTAGGTAGGTAGGTAGGTAGGTAGAATTTCCATAATTTTATGCTGCTCGGCATTTAAAAAAAGTGTTCTCAAAAGCTTTCATTGGCCCTAAATTTGAGCCACATAAATCCAATCCTCACATTCTCAGCCTCCATACATAAGATAACATGTTAGTCTTATTCCTTCCAGAGTGGTTTCACACTTTTGAGTGTTTTGACCAAAAATATTTTATACGTTTCTCCACTCTCCCATTCACGCTACAATCCCGTCCATCCTCCTCCCCTGTCGATTTGATCATCCTAATAATAGTTCATGAACAGAAGGCCTGCAAATCATTAACCATGTAGTATGAAATAGCCTCCATTTTCCTGGCATTCCTCCTTCTCAGGTAAAAATCGCCCTTGTTCTCAAATATGGGTCTATATTTTCCCCTTAATAAGAAAACCAACAATTTTAATACAATATTCTATTTTTCTTGCTATAATTTCATTTTCGTGACTGAATACGAGACGTGTGTAAAACTGGTGATCCTACAGAATCAATTTTTGTCAAGACAGGTTAGATCAGGTGTTGTCAACTTTTTTTTTTACTCTCGGCACACCTGGTGTGTTAGGCATTTTTCAGGGAACGCCAGAAGTAGAATGAAGAACTAAAACGTGTAATAGCAGAACACTTATTTTTAATAACGTTCTTTACTGCATGAAGTTATAAAGTTACTGTAAATCATAAAAACTGTGAAGGTAAAATAACAGCATGCAGTTCAATTTGCTGTTTAGTTTTATGCAAGCCTCGCAACACCTTTGGCACACCGGCTGAGAACCCCTGATTTAGAAGTACCGCACTGAGATCTTCGTTCTTCTGGGAAGTTACACAGCGTTGATTGGTAGATAGTTATCGATGTTTCGGCATAACCTGTTTGCCCCCTCTTCAAGAGTCAATCAGTCTCAAAAGCAAAGATCTCATTTACACCGCGGCGGAAGCTTGATACCACACAAGTATAGCACTGCATGAAATAATTTGACGAAATTGTTATATCTGCTAAAACACCAGACCACAAGCACTTTAGGGAACCTGACGTAAAAACTGAAGTTTCCGTATATTTTCTACAATGATCAGCGGTAATTTGACATATTACTTGCTTCGACATTCACCTAGAGGAAGTACATGTAATGTTTTTTGTTAGATGAGTAATTGGAAGCCTTATTGAAGCTTCATTAAATAAATGCACTGTGTAATGTATGTGATACTCTTTAAAGGGCTAATGTTAATGTTAGTATAATGTGTCTGTCCTGCGAGGATGTTTTTGAAGATCTGTCAAAATATTTGTTTTCCGAAATTGAACTTGTTGAAAACAGTTTACTGCACAGTTCTGGAATATTTTAAATTGCAGATCAAAAACCCATTTTATAGAAACATTAAATTGGTAATAATAATAACAACAACAACAACAACAACAACAACAACAACAACAACATGAGCAGCAGCAGCAGCAGCAGAATTAACAACAACACTGTTTACGTATAGTGAGAAGCGGTGCCACACTTGAAATATTTCATGCTTTTTTTCGGATATCAGACATTGCAGATCGCTGCGCAAGCATACGGAATGTAAAATAATGATCAGAAAGTGCAAATGGCCTGAATGCTATTTCTTTTGTTCAGCACTAAACAAGAATGAACATATTTTAGAATGAAACGTTTAATTAGAAGAAACGAGGTACTTCTAAGCTCCAAATTTCTGCAAAGAAATTGAATGTTTCAAAATTACCATTGCCAAAGTGTATAAATCTTTCGCCTTACAACTTACTGTAACTCAAGATCAACTTGAAACAGTACAAAAGGAATTTCCAACCTTCGCGAAAGGAAATTATATTTTATTATTTTTGAAGTCGAGTATTATATAAAATTATCAACCGATGTGCTAAATACTGTTCACATTTAATACGTTATTGTCTGACAATTTTATTGCCATGTTCATCCAAATATCTGTCTGTACATCAGTGCCGTGATCAGATGTCTTGCATATGTTTGTAACTTCTTATCTGTATACCCTCCTCAAATGCAAATTGTGCACATGAATTAAGTACGAACATTTATTTGCCAAACACTGGAAATTCTATTATACGAGGTCTGCCATACACTTTCTAGCAGCATCTGGCAAATACTGTAGTACCGATTTGTAAAGCTAAGAGCGGTCTATCGTTTGCATATATTTTTTGCCACCAAATCGGTTTGCTTTGTTCCGTATGTGGAACAGATTAAAGTACATTTCATGTGAATTTCCGCCAGTTCATCCTCCCGCGGCTTTATCCTCCTCTTCTTTTAATTGCATTACACTACCATCGGCACGGCAGGCAGCGGTGTACCGGCTAGGCTACTGGTTAGACGATCGAGGAATCGTCGTTCGATATCCAGCAGGCAATGGATAGTTTTCTCTTCTCCAAATCGTGCAGACCCGCTCTGGAACTCACTCCGTCTCTTGTTTAATGCATAGAGGGGGTCCTTTGCCATATAGCAGAGCGGCGAGGCCGTGGAGCTGACAACCCACCTCAGTTAAATGCCTAAGAATCTGTGGAGCTGTGCCTCACTTCACGCATATTGCTTCCTGGCGTACGTAGCAACCCGCTTTACCTTTATTGTAACCACTCTCTCCCCTTACCTTCATTCCCCACCCCCGTTACCCCTGTCGTTGATTTTTGGTTGGCCGCCAATAGGTCCTTCTCACATTATTCTGTATTTAAATTGGTGTGATTTGTAGGATAACCTTTCAAAAGAATCGGCTAGCTGGTACACTGCTAAAGCTGAGCACCATGCAGGGAATTCGGGGTCGGCATTCGTGCGAGGCACGTCGCCAGCTGGTAAGAAATTTCGGTATCAATTAATAAACTCTTTCACTTGGTCTTTCTCTTGTTTATTGCTCTGATATTTGTTAACATTAACACTGTCACAGCGAGCAACAGGACTATACTTAATGGTTGTGGCCCGTTAGCGAATGTTACCAGTTTAATTGTTAGCACAAAAGTATTGTACGTATTTTATTCATATATACACTCCCACAGTTAATTAAGCGGCTGTAATAGACAGTACTTAATTAATACTGCCTGACCACTAGCTACTTCTAGTGTACCTGCACATGTGAGGTATAATCACATCTACCTACTGTCGTACGATTTTAGGTATTTCTTTAAATTGCCCGAAACTCTTATGTGTTTAGAATGATAACTTAATCCAAAACACCGCAAGTACGTGTATTTTGGCGCTTTTCAAAGCCGATAGTCTTCACGTTATGTAATTCGATTCGCGACAATCATGCTTCTCAAAAATTTCATTTTTCTAAATATAAGTTGAAATTTTGTAAAAGTGTGGCTATAGCGAGACTCTTGTGAACACGGTAAAGGATTTAAGAGTTCTATGTAAAACAGGGAATTTCTTGACAATCAACCTGACTGCAAACTGCTCTGTTACGAATAATATTTCCTTTCTTCAAATCTAGCGTCAGGAAATGGAGGGAATAATTGTCCTATACCGACACGGAGATAAGCCGTGCAAAAAAGAATCCGTTATAGCGTAATTATTTTCTTCCAGCCCACACCTCATTTTTCTGTCCCTCTTAAAGCCTCTGCTGCACAGAGTGCTGCTAATTGTTTACACTCGTAAATTCCGCCTGCTTCAAAACGACAAGATCTGGAAGGAAAAAAATAGAGCACTTATAATTATTTTAGTGTTGGAGAGTTAGTGTTGGAGCCGAGATAGTGCAGGCGGTTTAGTAACTGTGATTAATATTGCCTGAACGACCAAGGATTTGCCGTTCGATTCCCGGGAAGGGCAAGGGTTTTTCCTCAACTTCAGAGGATCCAGACCAGTTCTGGTGCCTACTCAGCCTTGTATTCAGTGGGTACCAGCGGTTCTTTCTTCGCGCCTAAAATAATGAGCGAGGGGGAGCTGACCACTCACATATAATGGCGGAATGCGTGGAGCTATGCTTGCACTCCCTTATGCGCCTTTATGGAGGGCATAGGGAGAGCTTTCTTTCTCTATGTCTTGGATAGCTGGGAACCTGAAGTAGTGCATGGAGGGCCCGAAATGTATTCTTGGGACTTTTCTGTTGATATACTTTATGTGTTCCCAAGAAACCCCTTTGTCTCTTCGTTCCTCTACTGCATATCAGTGTTTAATAGCAAGATGCTGAAGAAAATATTGTACCCCAGACAGAGGAAGTGGCCTGAAATTGGAGAAATTCACGTATAGTAGAGTTTTATTTCTTTCTAAGGCACGACAGCCCCTAGTGGGTCACAGCCTCCTCAATGTCCAGGCTTCACGATCACATTCAGACACATCAAACTGGCTAGAACCCCTCTGGGCGAGTGATCAGCCCCACGCGTAGATCTCATATCTGACAGGAACAAAACTCGCAACAGAAAAACATCCACGCTTCAGCGGGGTTTGAACCCGAAATTCGAGCAAGCGAGCGGCCGCAGACCCACGCCTTGGAGTGCGCAGCTACTGGGATCGGCGCGAAGCGTCAGAACTCCAACAAATATTAATAAAATGGTTAAACTAAGGAGGCTGGTATAGACGGTGCACGTGGCAATGCTGGATGCTTACGTAGGATTAACCCCCTATCAACAGCAATGTAGTCCCTGAGACAAAACCTGTATCCTTCTAGAGGAAATAACGAGTTCCTGGTAATTACGGGGAGGAAGCAGCTCTATACTTCGCCCTGCATTAGACCTGCTGAGAGTCTTTAATTACCCTTGATTGTCTCATTATTCTTCTGATACGAAGGAGGTAACACAGAACTGGTAGTAGTCCCCTAAATTGCGTCACACAAATCAGTGACTGTAGGAAAAACCTTCACTGCGAAAGTCGATTCTTGCAGCATTCCATAGAAAAGAACTAGAAGTTATCAGTTCAAACAAGAAGCCGCCGTGTTTTATAATATCATACAACACACTCTGGACATATTTGAAGGTTCGATCAGTATTATTCGGGTGATCAAATCGAAAAGAATTTGACACGCGGCACGCATGGTGGACAAGAAGAATGCGTACACTGTTTTGGTGGAGAAACGCGGAGCAAAGATATCACATTGAAGACTTAGGCGTAGATGGGGCGCTAATATTAAAATGGATCGTACTGAATTTTATGCGATGATATGGACTGGGATCATCTGGCTAAGGATGGGGATAAATGGTGGGCTGTTGTGAACACGGTAACGAACCCTTTGGTTACCGTAAAATGTATCGAATTTTTTGATTAGGTTAGGGCCTGTTAGCTTCCCAGGAAGGACTCTGCTCCATAGATTTAGTTAGTTGCTTCGACGGTAAATAAATTTGTAATTGTTTAAAGCCAGAAAATGTTACATAACGTCCCTTGTGATGTTTACGTGATGTGATTCCCACTGCAGTGGAAAGCACGCCCCTAAGCACTAGAGTAGTATGCATAGCAAGACTTGCAAACACATTATTATGGAAGTTTCCTCTGGGCAGAAACTCTGCTCCAGAGGCGTCCTTATTTCTGCGTGTTGCATTGATGAAATTTGCAGGCAGCAGCACTTGAGCGCAAGATGGTCACTTGTCGGTGGCTCCAGCTGAGCCTTTGGAGCCTGAAACTCATGTAAATGGTACTGAAAACCTCAGTTCTTATGCTAGCCTACAGAAAATATACTGCATTTCCATTGCAAAGACCAATCCATTGATGCTATTCAGGGAAACAATCGTTATTTATTCTGAGAAATTGCTTTAAATAGTTTATTAATTTTCTTCTTCCACACCAACATATTTTCTTTTTGCATGTGTGTAATGACACTGTCAGTTGCTAAGGTTATATAGCGTCGGTGGTAGATGAAGGAATGAATATCGGTGGAATGATACTGATAGGCGAAAGCCAAAGTACGCGGACAAAAACCTGTCCCAGTGCTACACTTTTTACCACAAATCTCACCTGGATTGGCCTGGGATCGAATCCAGCCCTCCGCGATGAGAACCCGGCGATTAACCGCTGAGCCATGGCATGTCTTGTATTTATCTTCGATACGCCATGCCTCAACACGGTGTAAACTTTAGCTTTGCCTTCGCTGTTAGTGAGCTGTTATTGCTCAATATTCTTCCGAAACAAGTGTCATATATTCTTGTATATAACTTCCGTAAGGATTTCGTTAAAATCTGTCCAAAGTTTAAGAGTGACGTACGAATGTGCACACACGCACACACATAACACTGTGGTCTAATAAGCCTACGTTTTTTCTTTATGCAGTGAAACTAGGCTAAACGTGACCAGCATATGCTGGTGGGAATTAAGCCAGTTCTCAATATCAAGTAGGCCTGTACTTTAGATAAAGACGGTATTCAATATCCTATTTATATAACGAATTCACTACAGGAATACACAGCTACATATTCGTTTATATTCTTTTAGCCTTCGCGAACTTCCCAACAGCCTGACTTGTGCAGTACTGTTGCAGCGATATGCAAGAAATCATTTTTGCCATGAAGCTGACAAATTTCAAAATATTTCCTAAATTGTACTGAGCACCAGGAACGTCAATTCGAAAATGCTTGTGAAGGAGAAACGCTCAGAGTGGATGTTGTGTTATTACACAGAAAGCTCTCTGTCTTTGGCACTGTTGATATATACGAATGCCGAAATTATGAGGTGTTCGTTCTACCGCATTGTCCTTTGTACAATACGGACAGAGAATACTGTTACATCTGTCGCAGTTTTGTATAGTAATACGGACAGGAAGAACACTCACATCTATTGCGGTGTCCGAGTTGTGTAGTGATACGGACACAGAACACTCTTAGGTACGTCTCTAGCTGTGTGTAGCTGTACAGTACTGCGGATAGGAATAACACTTACATGGATGGCGGTGTCCGAGTTGTGTAGTGATACGGACACAGAACAATCTTAGGTACGTCTCTAGCTGTGTGTAGCTGTACAGTACTGCGGACAGGAATAACACTTACATGGATGGCGGTGTCCGAGTTGTGTAGTGATACGGACACAGAACACTCTTAGGTACGTCTCTAGCTGTGTGTAGCTGTACAGTACTGCGGACAGGAATAACACTTACATGGATGGCGGTGTCCGAGTTGTGTAGTGATACGGACACAGAACACTCTTAAGTACGTCTCTAGCTGTGTAGCTGTACAGTACTGCGGACAGGAATAACACTTACATGGATGGCGGTGTCCGAGTTGTGTAGTGATACGGACACAGAACACTCTTAGGTACGTCTCTAGCTTTGTGTAGCTGTACAGTACTGCGGACAGGAATAACACTTACATGGATG
>BLKM01012222.1:551020-599990 GCA_013340265.1 Coptotermes formosanus | reverse complement strand
CCTGTGCCCCATGTGTCTCTTCTCAGGCACTACCAGTACACTGCAGTCTATTTGTGTCCACTATTTCCTATGCCCCATGTGTCTCTCCTCAGGCACTACCATTATCCTGCAGTGTATTTCTGCTCACTACGTACTGTGTTTCTTGCTAGGCACTACCAGTACACTGCAGTCTATTTGTGTTCACTATTTCCTGTGCCCCATGTGTCTCTTCTCAGGCACTACCATTACCCTGCCGTCTATTTGTGTTCACTATTTCCTATGCCCCATGTGTGTCTTCTCAGGCACTACCATTATCTTGCAGTGTATTTCTGCTCACTATTTACTGTGTTTCTTGCTAGGCACTACCAGTACACTGCAGTCTATTTGTGTTCACTATTTCCTATGCCCCATGTGTCTCTCCTCAGGCACTACCATTATCCTCCAGTGTATTTCTGCTCACTACGTACTGTGTTTCTTGCTAGGCACCTCCAGTACACTGCAGTCTATTTGTGTTCACTATTTCCTATGCCCCATGTGTCTCTTCTCAGGCACTACCATTATCCTGCAGTGTATTTCTGCTCACTATTTACTGTGTTTCTTGCTAGGCACCTCCAGTACACTGCAGTCTATTTGTGTTCACTATTTCCTATGCCCCATGTGTCTCTTCTCAGGCACTACCATTACCCTGCAGTGTATTTCTGTTCAGTATTTACTGTGTTTCTTGCTAGGCATCACCAGTACACTGCCCTGTATTCATGTTCACTATTTCCTATGCCCTGTGTGTTTCCTCCCAGGCACTACCATTACCCTTCAGTGTATTTCTGCTCGCTATTTACTATGCCCTCTGTTTTTCTTCCTAGGCACTACTAGTACACTGCGGTCAATTTCTGCTCACTATTTACTATGCCATCTGTGTTTCTTTCTAGGCACTACCAGTACACTGTGCTCTATTCATGTTCACTATTTCCTATGCCCTCTGTGTTTCCTCCCAGGCACTACCATTAAAACCTTTCACTACCCATCTATACTATAGCAAGCACAATCACAACCAGTATCATGTTTACATATCACTAACATTAACCAGTGTTCAACAAGTATTTCGTGCTTCCTCCCAGGCACTTGCTTGCCTGCCTGTTTGCCAAGCTGCCTGTGTCAGCTGCATGGCTGTCTCTCTGTTTTTCTACCCTGCTTACCTGCCAGTGTCCAAGCCTGCCTTTCCCTGCCTCCTTAGTAGGCTGTTTCATGCCTCTGCCTACCTGCTTGCTTGCCCTTGCCTGCCTCTCCTTGCTGGCTTTACCTGCCTGCCCCTGCTCTCTTCTGCCTGCTTCTGCCTCCATGCCTTGTTGTCTGTGGCTGCTTTTACCTGCCCCTGCTTGGCCATCAGCCTGCTTTCCTGCTTGCCTAAATGCCTTTTCTGGTCTGTTCTAGCCTGTCTGTCTGCCGGCCAGGCTCTGCTTCTTTGCTTGTTTTTGCCTGCATGCATTCCTGCCTTCGTCTCTGCCAGCCTGCTTTTGTGTGCCTGTTTGCCTGCCTACCTCCCATGCCCACCTCTCTTTCTCCATGCCTGTTCCTGCCTACCACTCCGTGCTTGCTTCTGCCTGCCTGTCTTCTGCTGCCTGCCTGTGCTTAACTACATGCCTGCATCCCTGCCTCTACGTGCATGCGCTTACTTCCCTGACTGTGCTACCCTGTCAATTTTGCCTGCCTTGTGCTGCGTGCCTGTGCCCCCCCATTTCTGCCTGCCTACCACCTGCTTGCCTACCTGCCTCAGCTGGCCTGCCACCCTACACTTTCCTGCCTGCTTCTATGCCTACCTACCTGTCTGCTTCTCCATTCCTGCCTGCCTCTCCTGCCTGCATGCCTGAACCTACCTGTCTGCTAGCCTACCTCTGCCTATCTGCACTTGCCTGCCTCCCTGTTCCTGCCTGCCTGTGGGCTGTCTGCAAGCCTGTCTCTTTGTCCCTGCCACTGCCAGCCTGTCTGTCTCCCTCTGTCTGGCAGCTTCTGCCTGCCGGTCACCGCTTTCATCCATGCCTGCCTGTGTATCAGCGTCGATGAGTGCTTGCATACCTGCCTCAGCCTTCCTGCTTATGAGTGCCTGTCTCTCCTTGCCTGCCTGCCTTCCTTTCTCTGACTAACTCTATCTTTGCCTGCTTCTGTCTGTCGGCCTGCTTGCTTGCCTCTGTTTGGCTGCCTGTCTCCCTGCCTTTGCCTGCCAGCTTCTGCCTCTGTATGCATCCCTGCCTAGAATGCATCTGCTTCCCTCCCTGAATATACCTCTGCATGCCTGCTCGACTCTGCCTGCCTGTGACCTGGCCTGCCTATCTGCCTACCACTGCCTCTGTACCACCTGTCTGCCCCTTCCTATGTGCTGATTGCCTGAATCTGCCTGCCTCCTGCCTCTGCATGTTTGCCTCTCCTGTCTGCCTCAGTGTTACTGTGTTTACCATGCCTACCCACAGAATGTTAGATTAGTAGTAATGCCTGGACAATAACATGAGCTATCAGTACACAGCTGTGTGTCATATGTGAAGCAAGTTAAGGAGGAACATTAAAAATTATATATGACTCATGAGGACTCACCGAATGTTGTACTTGGTGCTGGAAGAATGAAACTCTTCTGTCCATTTGTTATGATGCACTGCCCCTTGCATACTGGGGGGGGGTCAGTTGGTTTCAAAAGATGACCTTGCATATCATATTGCTTTTATATTGTGACAAAGATCTTCATTATTGACTGACTTCAAAAAAACTTGCACTGTTACCCGCTCACGCACTCTGAGTGCTAGGTGTGATGTTTCAATTATATCTCTGCAATGGAACGCGAGATACAGACGAAAAACTACTTCGCCCTCCAAGTAAAGTGCCCTTCATTACTGACCGATTTAAAAAAAATCGCACTGCTTGTAGCGCATGCATGTTGAGACCTAGGTGCAATGTTTCAGTTACATCACTGCAATGGAAGGTGAGAGACAGACGTAAAATTACACTGTAATTTATTTCTGCTCACTATTGACTATGCCCTGTGTAGTTCCTCCCAGGCACTACCATTACACAGCAGTCTACCCCTGCTGACTGTGTACTGTGGCCTTTGTGTTTCCTCCCAGGCACAACCATTATACTGGATCTATTTCTCATCACTAATTACTCTGCCCTGTGTGTTTCCTCACAGGCATTACAGGGCTTACACAATTTTAAATTCTGTCCAGATAATCCTGTTGCCACTAATCTGTGCAATGCGCAATACATTTCTTACACCAAAAAAAAAAAAGAATTGTAGCAAGTGTATTTGCCAGTGAATAGTTAGACTCAAGAAAAACTACCCGATTCTGAATTTCCAGGCAATGTGTCACACAACTGGCAATCTGTCTTATACTACATATCTCTGATACACAGGCACCTCATTAGTGGTTACACAGAGAGATGAGGGAAATGATCTGTGTACCTAGGCAACAGAGCCTTAACATCATAAATCAGACTGTACTGGATAGGGCAGTAGGTCCACTGGGCACTCTTCCTGGTCTTAAGATGATAAGCTCCTCAAGATAGGTGTATAATGGGATTTCCTGGATGCTCCTCAGTGTCAGTCAGCCAAAACCACAAGATTCTAAAACAGTTAAACAGACACTGTTTCACTGATGTGTCTCTATGACTGTAGGCAATAAAGCATACATACCTGATGTTCACAATTCAATCTTTTCAACCCTGGAGGTGGATGCAGCATGCCACCCCCCAAAATGTCTGTTCAAATTTGTCCCAATGCCACACTCAAAAAGCATTTACAATGAAGTAAAAGTCTTACAAACAAAATTACACAATTTGCAATCATATTTAAACCCAGTGTGTACCTGTATCAACAGTCACTAGCAGGTCAGGCAACGAACAACCATTACTGCTGCAAGCAAACTTACCCCCCACCCAAAACTCACAGGATAGTACTGGCTACTGAAGTGGCAACAAATCATGATCACTTTGTAAGTGTATTCCTATAATGTGCAAATTAATGATGAAGCTGATGATATGCTGACTTTCAGTTTCCTAACAACACACCTTGCAATTCCTGACATGACGGACACCTTAACTTGACGGTCCATCCATTATAGACGACGTGCATGATGGAAGTGAACTTCCTGCATCTTGCGAGATCTGACAGTCTAATGAACATCACAGCCTTCAGGTGTGACACCATGTAGTCTGGCAGAGAGGTATCAGTGTTCAAGAAACACTTTCTGCCACCATCAGGGTACGAGATGAAGGCAGCAGGCTGTTATGTGATGATACCTCTCTGCGGGACCACACAGCGTCACATTACACAACATAATCATCTTCATGCATGTTTCTTCCCCACTCCAATCCCAGTGGGCTCCCAGACGAGGATGTGCAGAGGCCACAAATGCAGTCTCATTTGTCACCACTTGGAATGGCATCCTATCACTGCGGCCTGTAAAAATACTGTACATTTTCAGCTCTTAATGGCAGTTGTCGTTAAAATGATGGTCACCTGAATGAGACTAAGTCACTCTGAAGATGGTGACAGTGTTTCTCTCAAATGGCAGCTATGCTGCATAAGAACCAGAAGCTTACAATCATCTGAACAACCTGCTAACATCAAACACTATTTGTAAATAAGGCTATCCCTGTGCTGAATGATGCATCAAGCCATGAATGTACAAGGGGGACTAGCAGCGTAGGGCTGAACATATTCTTAACACTGGCACCAGACACAAGTGGTTGCCTTCATGCCCCTCCCACTTTACCCCATTTACTGACACAATATGAAGTTGGGTAAGCTGCGGAGCCTGTTTCGATGCTCTTCTCTAGCTGCTGCTGCTGCCAATAATCTAAGGAATGTGAAATGCAAAATTCAGGAAAAACCAATGTGTCACACAACCGGCAACTCTGTCTTATGATACACACCTCTGATACAGAGACACGTCATTGGTGGTTACACACAGAGATGAAGGAATGATTTGCGTACCCAGACAACAGGGTCTAACATCCTTCAGTCAAACTGGAACGGATGGGGCAGTGGGTCCACTGGGCACTCCTGTCCTGGTCTTAAGATGATAAGCTCCTCAAGACAGATGCACACTGGGACTTCTTGGAAGCTCCTTACACAGTCAGCCAGCCAAAACCACAAGATTCTAAAACATTTACAATAGACATTGTTCACTGGTGTGTCTCCATGACTTTAGGCAATAAAGCATACATATCTGACATTTACAATTCAATCTTTTCAACCCTGGAGGCAGATGCAGCATGCTGGCCCCCCCAAAATGACTATTCAATTTTGTCCCATTGTCATGCTTAAAAGCATTTACAATGAAATAAAAGTCTTAACAAACAAAATTACACAGTCTGCAATCATATTTTAACCCAATGTGTATCTGTATCAACAGTCACTAGTAGGTCAGGCAATGGACAACCATTACTGCTGCAAGCCACCTTACCTCCTCACCCAAAAGCTCACAGGTTTTTACTGGCTACTGATGTGACAACAAATCACGATAACCTTGTTTTTAAGTGTATTTAATGTCCAAATTAATGATGAACCTGATTATACACTGAGTTTCAGTTTCCTAGCATCACACATCGCAACTCCTGACATGACACACACCTTGACTGGACAGTCCATCCATTATAGACGATTTGCATGATGGAGGTGAACTTCCTGCATCTTGTGAGATCTGACAGTCTAATGAAGATCACAGCCTTCTGGTGTGACACCGTGTAATCTGGCAGACAGGTATTAGTGTTCCAGAGACACTTTTTGCCACCCTCACAGCACATGATGAAGGCAGCAGGCTCCTACCTAATAACACCTTTCTGCCACACTACATGGCGTTCCATGCTGCAAGATAATCATCTTCATGCATCTCTCTTCCTGACTCTGATCCCAGTGGGCTCCCAGAGGACGACATGCCAAGGCAATGACCGCAGTCTCATTCTTTGTCACTTGTAATGGAACCTTGTCACTGCCGCCTGCAAACAGAAAGTATGTTACTTCCAGGTCTTAATGGTAGATGTTAAAATAATGGTCACATGAACTAAATTAAGTCACCCTGAATGTTGCAGCAGTATGTTTCTCCCAAACATCAGAATAAACCATGCCTATCACCTGTGTAAAAACCAAAAGATGAACATCACTTGAAGAACTCACTGACATGAAGGGATCCTTGTATGGTAGCTCATTATATTTAAAAAGTGAAGTTAATGAGAAACTTACACAAATCATGACCATAAAGGAGACACTGAAACTCCAAGCTGCAGTCTCTTATCAGGTTTTCCTGTGTGCACAAACTGTTACTTGCCACTTTTCACACTGATATCCCTATCTGATTTTGAACATGTAGAGCCAAACAAGAGAAATGGGTTTTTATTCTGTTGCCACCATGTGGATGGTTCCTGCTGTGACAGCTAGCAGGTTCCCTCAAATATCATTCACACACTTCACACAGCGATATGCTTTCTTAGAGACCTTCTTGTGTTTAAAGGTCTCAAACTTTGACTCCAGTGACATAATGCCTGTAGCTGCAGCCTAAGCATCAGTTCAGACTCCTCATGTGCGGCCGTCTGCAAAGTTACAGTTTGTATTTTGAATGATACTTCACACTCAGTTACTGACACTGCTCTAAACTTGTGGTCTAAAACCATAGCAATCATGCCTTCCTTTACAGTCTGTTATAAAAAATATGAAGAATAACAACACTTGCACAAAATATGCAAATAAAACTCCAATTCTGCCCTTTCTGTTATTTCTGCATGATTCAAGCATGAATGCCTTTCCATGAGGAGACATATTTTAACTAAAACAGCATCTCACATTTCCTTTGGAACCTCCTCTGTAGTTTAAAGAATAGCAGTCCACATGCAAACTTCAATCACTTATACTGAAGTAATACTGATGATCCATCTGGAGGAATGGATTCTACCCTGAAGATGGCGGCAGCATGTTCCCCTGAAATGTTGGTCATTAGCTACCAGACTACACGGTCTCAAATACCATAGGACTGTAACCTCCACAGACACCTCAAAGAGAACTTCGTATGTCACTGTTACCTCAAAACTCCCAAAGTTAAAACTGAAGACAGATGGTTTGAAGATCAAGACCACTTGAAATCTCACACGCCAAACGTTATATGTGTGCCAGGTATGATTTCAAGCCTCAGAAGCTAGGCGCAGGTCTAAAAATTGTAATATTTACAGTTTTGTGGTAATGTCTATGCCATAATATCACAGCTTGCTTTATACATTACAAATATAAAGACATCCATTTTCACGGCGGACCACAATAACTACAAAGCTGAGTGCCATGTATCACCTCACTTATAATTTGTATATAGCACACGTACCACTTTTGGCATGATTCTGAGGCCACCCCATGTTCCACATGACGCAACAGGACAACAGGATTTTTCCATATCCAAGTAAATACAGTATACAGCCTACACACGTACATGTGCACTCACACCTGACATAGCTCCATCTCGGCTGGGCGTAACCCACATTGACTGAGAAACAGTTATTTTACACCTACTTGGTACATCTTATCTGTACACAATTTTCAAACCTACTATCCGCTAATGTCAATCATACTGCACAAAAGACAACATATTAAACTTCAGCCTATTAAATGGCTTAAGACATACCCAATCCACCTCACAACTACACCCAAAATAACGCTGATCCTTCCATTATTCTACCAATGAACCACGTGTTAGTTGTTGACGCAAGGCAATGCCACCGGTTTCATAACAGCGCTATAACCGATAACAAGCTGCACAACACCGACATGGATCATACATGACGCTACATTAGATTCCTTACCACGGATTATATCATCAGAAGTGTATAACACTGACCACAGTGGAAAGCCAACTAAAGATTTGAACTCCGTGGAAACAAACAAATGCAACGCCACAAGCGGCATCACGTTTTTATAAGCCGGCGTAGCTATGCGGCCTCTGGTGGAATTATGGAGCATGACGTCGTTCAACCAAACTTGTTTCATGACATACTCTCTCATCCAGTCACTCCTGTCATAATCATGATGAAAAGACAGCAATCTTGGAAATTACTATAAACCAAATTTACGGGGAAATATACGTTATTAATTCAAATTCCGTTTCTCCGACATATTTCTGCTCAGATCAAAATGTAATGTTAAATAAAAACGTATATTTATTGCGTATAACATGTACATGGTTCGCTTGTACTAGAGAGGCTAGTGCTATAAAGCATGGAAATTGCAGAAAGTTACGATTCAAACCAGTCTACCGGGTTATGGAACTATGTAGGCTCTCTGCTGAGCACCACGGTTACGGTAACGACACACTGCCTCCGTCTACAGCACAAGTTTGGTTCAAAACGGTCAACAACAAAGGACACTTACTTCGTGACTGAAGTAGTTCATGCTATCTACCTCTCCTTATATTGCAATGATGCAGCTGAAACATCACACCAACCAATAACCGCGCATGCGCTGCAAGCCGTGCAAGTTAGGTTGAAACAGGTAAGTAATGAAGGGCACTGTACTCTTGGGGCCGAAACAGTTTCTCGTCTGTATCTCCCCTCGCATTCTAGTGGGGTGAATGAAATATGCCACATGGCCCTACCTGCACATGTGTTACGGGCAGTGCAAGTTAGGCTGAAATCGGACAGTAATGAAAGGCACTTTATTCTAGAGCCCGAAACAGTTTTTCATACGTATTTCAACACGCATTGCACTGGGGAGACTGAAATATGCCACATGGGAGCCCCTGCGCATGCGTTACGTGCAGTGCGAGTTAGGTTGAAATCGGTCAGTAATGAACGGCACTTTACTCTTGAGAAAGAAAGAGTGTATCATCCGTATCTCCCCACGCATTGCAGTGGGGTGACTGAAATATGCCATATGGCACATCTTAAGCATGTGCTACAAGCAGTGCAAGTTAGGTTGAAGTCGGTCAGTAAAGAAGGGCACTTTACTCCTTTGACCCAAAGAGTTTTCCGTCCGTACCTCCCCTCGCAAGGCAGTGGGGAGACTGAAATATGCCACATCACACTCCCTGCACATGCGTTACATGCAGTGCGTGTTAGGTTGAAAACTGTTAGTAATGAAGGGCACTTTACTCTTGGAACCGAAACAGTTTATAGCCCCTATCTCCCCTCCCACTGCAATGGGGTGACTGAAAAATGCCAAATAGCACTCCTGCACGTGCACTACAAGCAGTGCATGTTAGATTGAAGTCGGTCAGCAATGAAAAGCACTTTACTCTTTAGGCCGAAGCAGTTTTTTGTCTGTAACTCCCCTCGCATTGCAATGTGGGGTGACTTAAATATGACACAGGACACTCACTGCACATGTGTTAGGTAAGGTGCAAGTTAGGTTGAAATCGGTCAGTAATGAAGGGCACTTTACTTCAGATGCCGAAACAGTTTTTCGTCCTATCTTCCCACATATTGAACTGGGGTGACTGAAATTTGCCACATGGAACTCACGGCACATGCGCTACAATCAGTGCAAGATACATTGAGATCTGTCAGTAATGAACGACACTTTACTCTTAAGGCCAAAAGAGCTAACCGTTGGCATCCCCTCTCTCATTGCAGTGGGGTGACTGAAATCTGCCACATGGCACTCCGTGCGCATGCGCTACAAGTAGTGCGAGTTACCTTGAAGTCAGTCAGTAATGAAGGGCATCTTACTCTAGAGGCAAAGAGTTTTTCGTCCCTATCTCCCCTCGCATTACAGTGGGGTGACTGAAATACCCAATACGGCACTCCCTGCACATGCTCTTCTGGCAGTGTATGTTAGTTTCAAGTCGGTCAGAAACGAGGGGTACTTTACTCTTGTGTCAGTAACAGTTTTTCATCCATATTTCCCCTCATATTGCAGTGTGGTGACTGACATATGCTACATGGCAGTCCCTGATCATGCATTACATGCACTGCAAGTTGTGTTGAAATTGGTCAGTAATGAAGTGCAGTTAACCACGAGGCCGAAATTTTTTCTTTCGTATACCCCCTCGCATTGCAGTGGGGTGACTGAAATATGGCACTTGGCACTCCCTGCACATGCAGCACAAGCAGCGCAAGTTAGGTTGAAGTCATTCAGTAATGAAGGGCACTTTACTCGTGAGGGTGAAACAGTTTTTCATCCCTATCTCCCCTCACATTGCAGTGGGGTGACTGAAATATGCCACATGGGCCTCTGTGAACATGTGTTATGGTCAGTGCACGTTAGATTGCAATCGGTCAGTTTTTCATCCATATCTCCCCTCGCATTGCAGTGGTGTGAATCAAATATGCCACATGGCAGTCCCTTCGCATGCGCTACAAGCAGTGCAAGTTAGCTTGAAGTCGGTCAATAAAGAAAGGGCACTTTACTCTTGAGGCCAAAACAGTTTTTCATCCGTATCTCCCTTTGCATTGCAGTGGGGTGGCTGAAATATGCCAAATGGCACTCCCTGCTCATATGTTACATGCAATGCAAGTTACGTTGAAGTTGGTCAGTAGTGAAGGGCAGTTAACTCTTGTGATGGTAACAGTTTTTCATCTGTATCTCCCCTTGCATTTCAGTGGGGTGACTCAAATATGTCACATGGCACTCTCTGCGCATGCACTACAAGTAGTGCAAGTTAGGTTATTGACCAATTTCAACCAAACTTGCAATGTTTGTACCGAATGCCTGAAGAGTGTTAGATGTTATGTTTCACTTGCTTCACAGCAATGGAAGGCAAGATACAGACGAAAAACTACCTTGACCACCATACAAACTGCCCTTCATTATTCACCAATTTAAACGAAATGTGCATTGTTTTTACCGCATGTGCGATGAGTGTTATGTGTGATGTTTCCATTACATCAGTGAAATGGAAGGTACGGTACAGATGAAAAGATACTTCTCCCTCCAAGTAAAGTGCCCTTCACTACTCGCCAATTTAAACCAAACTTGCACTGTTTGTAGAATGTGCGTGGTGAGTGCTGGGTGTGATATTTCATTTCAATTTCAATTTGAAAATTTGTGGAACAGGTTAACATATTTCCTCAGGAAATTCTGTCACAATTTATGCAAGCAAAGGGGCCATTAGCGTTTTCACAAAGCCTGTCACTTCTGACTATCCTGAACCACATGAATTAAGTACACCATGCCATCCTAGGTCTTGAAGTTGAATTTTAATATCCTCCATCCACACCTAGGTCTTGCCAATGTCTTCTTGCAATTTTCCCTACCAATGCCCTGTCTGCATCTCTTCTTCCCCTTACACAAAGTTTTCCGGTACACCGTATTTGGAAGTGATTTCAATGATTATGGAAACATACCAACATTCTACGATGTTATTAATACGTCAACAAAAATACGTACTTAATAAAATATGATTCATGACACGTATTAAACTTGTACATGTTTCGGCACTGGGGTGCCATCCTCAGGGTGTTCTTGGAACAAAGGAATGAAAGCTCAACATGCTAATGTAGGTAGTGCCTCACCCTTGTTCAAACAATTAAAATATTAGAATTCTAAAATACACACAGTTCATAAACATAAAATAACAATGTTGTGATATTAAAGTTATGTGATTGTGAGCCATTCCAGGTATAAATTTGTAGTTGTTTATATTCTGTATGCAGCATGCCTACAAATATCTATCTCAATCTTATGTGATAGAGATCTCATCCAGATGAAGCGAGCGAAGTGTCATGTCAGGTGGTGTAGTATACACGACATGCACGAGCGGAACTGCCTGCATCTTGTGAGAAGTGCTGTTCTCATCAACATTACTGTCTTCTTGTATGTGATGCCATGCAGTCCAGTATATCAGCACCAATGTTTCACAGAAACCATTGCTTCCATCAATGCAAAAGATGAAGGCTGTAGGCTCATCTGTACTGGTGCCTCTCTATCACACTACACTGCGCCGCAGCCAAAAAGACACAAATCTTACCTCATCTTTTTCTTCAGTCTGAAGTCATTGAGGTCACAGACGACAGCGTTCACAAACAACAACCACATGGTCACTCTGTATCACTTGGAATGGCTTTATGTCACTGTTGCCTGTGAACAAGTACATGATTTAAATGGTAATCCCCCTCCTATTGTTCACACAACAGTTTGTGCTGTGAGCAACACAACTCATTAATGTGAAGACCCTTCATATAAGGTAGAGCCGTCTCCCTGTTTCATTAAGCACTACAGTGTCAGCAGGGAGGGATGTGGCTGTTCAGTACATATACCTCCACACATTCCTAACCCTGGCACTAGACAGAAATAGGCAGTTTGCTTCAGGACCCAGTGGCTTTACCCTGAGAACAAGCTGAACAGGTGACTGGCCTGGCCTTCGAGGTCATCTGGATGCTTTGAAGATGGGAGAAAGTGTCTTCCCTGCCAGAAATTGATGGATGATTCCTTTGCCATCGAGCCCACAGAACTGCCTTCTTGTGAAGCAAGCAGTTGCCCAGCAAGTACAGAAGCTTCCCACATTACATAGAGCAGGGCTGGTCAACTTCAACCCACATAATTCGTTAAGGACTCACCTGAGGGCCACACTTGTGTATACATATATTAATGTGGTAGGGAATGAATTAACAAGAAGGCCATTATTTACAAGCAACAAGTTAACGCTAAAAGTATGTTGAATGACAAGGTAGTACACCTTACTAAACTTGCTAAACACACAGAAATGTTGGCTGTGTGCTGTCTTAAAAGTGATGAGCTACAGTTTGTAAACATTCTCTCTTCTAGTAATTGCCATATTATGTTCTGGAGACCTATTACATTATGTTTGTGAAACTGTATTACCGAAACTATTCAGGCGATGGAGGGTCACATGTTGGCAAGTCGTGGTCCATGACATCATTCTCAGCCAGCTTAGATCTTGCCAACTAAGTTTCCAAGGTCACAGTTATAGCCCATAGTAGCGGCCATGATGGCGTAACAGATAATGTCCTTGCAGTCCACACCAGATGACAGTGAACACAGTGAACTGCGGTGTCTTCTACTAGTGATGGTACAGTTGCATCCCACTCAGGCAGCGGCTCTGGGCTGGCCAGGTAGCATTCCCAGCATTCCAACCAGCATCAGTGGTAGCCGTGCTAGACAGTGGAGCTCATCATGAAGGAGAGTTGGATGAAGAGATGGTTGGGTAGGTGAAAACAGATAGATATATAAATAGCCAAAAAGGGTGGTATGTGGACAGACAGGTTGCTACAGGCTTGTCTGTTTGAGCAACAAATCATTTCTCCCATGTCCTTAGTATTTTTAATTTCTGTCAGTCTGTATGTTAGTGCCATTTGTTGTATATGTTCTCAGTCATAAAATAATGATATTAGAAGCAAGTATGCAAATTGCACAACACATGATTACATAACATTTCAACAGATTTTAAGTCTAGTCTAGCTGGAGGTTGAGAAAGCTATATATGAGCAGGAACAAGGGATTAATCATAGCTGCATATGAATTTTAACATACCTTGTGAATCATACTTATACAAACATGAAAAGTGTTATGAAGAGCATTCACGATTTAAGTTTCCTCAACATAAACTCCTTATTCTTGCAATGTTCTTGCGATAACAGTCAAGACTGCACAACTGCATTCCTGTTTGAGAACAGCAGTATTTCTTCATGTTGGTACAGCCTTCCATTCCACACTGTACTGCCAGAGGTGTGAGTTTTCTGGGAAGGGGGGGAAAAAAAAGAAAAATAACAGAGTCACAGCTGCTAATAACACTGGCAGCAGCACCCAGAGTTTTGGCACCACCAGTTTCAAAGTCTGCCATAGGACATGCCTCTGAGCCAGTTCCAGCCATCTCTGTCCTCCAAGCTTGTCTGCATCAGATTCATGTTAATGTTATCAAGTAACCTCCTTCTCAATTACACATGTGTGGTTTTCCAGAGGGTTCCTCCCTCAATATCCTGTAAGCATTCATCTTCCCCACAATCCTAGCTACAAGAAAGGATCCTTGTTTAGTCTATCACATTTCAACACACTAACAGCACTAGGTGACCTGCAGAAATAACAAGGTTCCTTATTGTGTAATATTCTAAATTACTTATTTGACCCTTCTTAGGCCCAAATATTTTCTTCAGGACCTCAAAAGACTCGTAATTGATATAAATGAAATTCATTCTGCAGGGAGGATATTGGCAACTGTGCTGAGGCATGACCTTTCTGCTATGCACACTCACTGCAAGGGTTTCCACCACAATTCCTACTCAGTCAACTCCAGTGATAGCGTCACTGGATGAAGACATCATGGCATTATACCTATGTATCTCTCAGAATTAATGGTACTGAATAAAACAAAAGTCTGATAATGCACCTTGCACTCAGACACAAACTTTACATTATGGTGTGAAACTTCAAGTATGGCTCACATGTGCTCCAGTATTTGTTGTTTTGTGTCCAGTTAAATACAGTTAAACCCTCTAAAGACATTTTTAAAAATTCCAAGAAAATGTGACTGCTTGAATGGGAAATGTCTTAAAAGGGCAGGACCAAAAAATTCTATTTTTTTAATTTTTTTTGTGAACTTCTTAAATATGCGTGCTGAATTTGTATAATATGCGACTGTCTTAAAACATCCTCACTTGTATCTGACCATCTAACCATTTTGTCTGTATCCTTTCATTCACAAGTTCACACTTCATTCCAGATGTTTACTTTTCCTTGAAATATTTGTCAAGCATGTTGTCTTGCTCTTTTTTCAAAAATAGTTGCCGTATACATCTTCAGATTCCATACGTTTGCTATTAGGTAGACCATAAGGGATGGTCAGTAGTTCCAGTCACCTTCACTAACTCAGCAATGTCTTGAATTAATTTTCTCGAATTACTGGTGGAATTGATGATGTGAAACTTGCAGAAATGACCTTGGAGGTTAACCTGTATGAACTGACCACACCCTTGGAATGCTGTATTTTGGAAACAGAACGAATGGAAACTTGGGAAACTGTTTAAGATTTTGATATACAAAATGTATTAGATGGGTAAAAAAATTGTTTTGTTATCAACTTTTGTTACTTCTTAGACAGGAAATTGCCTTATGTGGGGATGTATTAATAGTGCAATGTGTAATGTTAACTAAATGGGAGAATTTTTGGTGCTTTTTTATCCTGACTTCTTAGGCAGGAAAGGATCTTAACCTGGGATGTCTTAAATGAGTTTTACTGTAAAACCAAGCATTCTCATAAAAAGCCACTTTAAATCAAGTTCAATATCTTGAACTGACAGATGAAGGTACCATTTACACAAGTTACTAGACACATGGCTGGAAAGAGTGCACACACATTGGTTTGCACACGCATAATTTCAACAACTGCATAGAACTTCTTGCAGTGTCTTCATATTCCCATTCCTTGCACAAAGCACTCTGAATATTCCAGCGAAGTTCCAGTATCATCCAACTTTTCTCATATTCCATGATGCTGATATTTTGGTTTCTTGTCTAATAACATCTCAGCTGTTCTTACAGTATTAGCGAGATTTCACATAGTGTTTCTGCAGGGCACCTCAACCCCAGGAACCTTTTGTCTGCATTTTATCTGACATTTCCTAACAGACTTACATTGAACATAATATTCATAGAAAATGCTGCTCTATTGCAAATTCATCCATGTTGAATACAAAGGGGATTTTGCAAGCATTTTAATTTGATGACCATGATCATAGAAAGCTGTAGTTGTGGCACTTTCCAGCCATGTAACCCAGCAGTTTCTGTAACTGGTACCATCAATCAGCTCACAGTGGTCAGCTTGATCCTGAGGTGGAATATTTTTTTCCAGTTATATTTGAACAGACACTTGACTGCACCCACCAACAGACACTGGGGTACAGAAAATACATAGCTTAAACATAAAGTTCCACTCTATGATGTCAGAATTTATGATTTATTATGTCCTCTTAAAACATATTCATGCATGTCAGTATTCTATACATTACATCTGTGTGTGTGATTCATAATTTGTAAGCAGTTTCTCTTCTTTCTATTTTAAGCATTCTGCAGCCAATCCTGCAAATTCAATAACTGAATCTTTTTCATATTTCTCTAAAACATAAAGTTAAATCCACACACCTGTTAAAACTTACTGTTAATATACGAATTTCTGGAACATTTTAATAACACTGTGGCTAATATTACAAATTCAACACTCCACTTATCTGTTTTTGAAACACAGCGGTAAATATACACTTCTTTCCAACCTATCATTCAGGAAACATAAAATGGAGGAAAGTTACAAGGTAAGTGCTCCAGAATCTAAACACACCAAGTTTCTGGGACTTCTTGTATTAAGTAACAGTGACTCACATTTTATGTGTACCAAACTGCAGCGCTGATAATTATCTCACATCTCTATGAAATAACCTACTCATGTTCAACTATCCAGACAGCATGTTCTTACCCTACTATTGTCTGCGACTGCAGAGGGAATTCCAAACTTGGAGGTAGTGATATGCTGATACCATCCACGGTATTACGGTAGGTCACTCGAGGAACCTGCTTTCGAGCAGATCGTGACCTGTTGCTGCTCTTCCCAGCCTTTGACTCTTGTTTCTTCAATAGCCTCTCCATTGTTTTTTTCTGAAATATCAATCGTGTGTATACTTCACCAAGTTTTGTATTCCCAACCTTTCAATGTCTAACGAGTATCACATATGAAAGCAACATACATTAGCAGATTAACCTATTTGTTTTTTAATTCCTCAAATCTATTTCAAGGTTTATGTAGGTGTCATCAGATCAAGTAACACTCATTAACTCATGGTTTCTCTTATTTCTACATAACCATGTTGTCTTGTACTTCAGGCCTGATGATGGCTATCCTTTTATAGCTGAAGCATGTAGCCCTGTCCTTGATGAATTTATGTTGTGTTAACTGACTGAAACATTTTTTTTTATTTAATAAAGGAAAGTGGATATGCCCCCTCTCACAGAACCTGAAGTTTCATTACTTTCTTAGGAGTCCACCACCAATCCCCACTCTGAGCCACTAAGTCCACTCCACACCTTCCCTTCCCAAGGCTTTAAGATCGTCTTGATCTCCCATCTACGCCTAGGCTTCCCAAGCAGTCTCTACTGTTCAGGCCTTCTGGTTAATATTCTGCACGTACTTTTCATTTCTTTGATTCATGCTTCATGCAGTAACAATCTCATCTTTCTGGATTGAAGGACTGCAATAATATATGACTACCTGCATAAATTACAAAGTTATTCATTCTGCAACTTTCTCCTGCCTCCTGCTACTTCTTTGCCGTTGCATACAAATATGCTCCCACTCACCCTTTCTCAAAAACTGTCAATTTATTTTCTTCCCTTACTGTTTGAGGCCACATTTTACCATACTTTTCCTGGGGACATGCAGTATTACCTTGTCCTTTTCCCTCTTCTCATCAGCCAGTTGTTTTCTTTTCTGGGATTTGAGTGCAGCCTTTTGTATTGCTTCAGCTGTCATGACCTTCTCCTTGTACCCTACAGGCAATGAAGTGCTATCAGTTTGTGGCCATACACACATGAACTGATCTGAACAGTGTTCAGCTACAAAAATAAACCCTCTTGTAGTAAAGAGTATTAATCTGTGGAGCATGACTCACTCTGTGGAACACAGTCCACCTTCAGAAGCTGACAGTCACTCAAGTGGTCATGAAAACTCTTTTATTTTATGGAACCCAAGGCTTATTACCACATTTGCATAAGGTCACTACTTCAATCGATCCCGGTATGGGTAAATCCAGTCCATATCCTTACAATGCATTTCCTTAAGATTAATTTTAGTGTTAGCCTACCATCTATACCTAAGTCATCCTTGTGGTTTCTACCTCTCAGACTTTCAGACTAAAACATATTAATTGTTCATGTCCCCCAGTTCAACACAGGTGCCCCTGTCTGCCAAAATACAAGTCACACATATCACAGCATGATGTCTGCTTTTTCTGTAACATATTGTTTCTCTATCCAACATCATACCATAATGAAATTGCACTAAAATTCAGCTTCTTTCCATTCTTTGTAAAGAGTCAAGATACTTTTGTTTGTAAAGTCCAATTCTGCCATCTATATTTATACAAGAAATCACAGTTCCTCATATTTCTGATCCTGTAATTCAGAACAGCTCCATCAAAAATGCAAGAACATGCAACAAAACACTGGAGTTTTAAGACATATAATATTAAACTATGGAAACCTCCTAATTAACCCTTTCACACTGAATATCAAACACAGCTGACATGCAGTGGAAGTTCAAAGAGCGAAGTCACCTGAAGTTCTTGCCAATAAATGCAAAATAATGTTGGCCATTTAAATTCTCATTACTGGCATTTAATTCCAGCATGCAAGGTTAAAGATATATACTGAATTCCAGTGCACTGACTCCACCAGTTTACCTGATGGTAGGGCCAGGAGCTGCTCTCCTCCAGGGCTGGGTTCCTTGTCTGTTTTCCTCTCAAACATGGCTCTCTGTCGAGCTGTCATCAATTTTGGATCTTTTGGTTTGATTTTCTTCAGTTCATCGTCTACCTGCAATGCAAAGAGCTCAGTATATATATCTGTGATTCTGAAAAAGAGAAAATACAAGCTATTAATTTTGTTACAGTTTATTTAACAACACTGTCAATAGGTGTGATTATTAGTGCTGCAGTTCTTTCAGTACAAATGCTATAAAGAATAGGCATCATCATTCAATATAGGACAAGAATAACATGGAGGATCTGCACACCAGTGGTTTGCATATGAGGTATTTCAGCTATTCTTACACAGTGGTACGTACACATGTTGTAGTGTATCACGTAGAAACAAGTATGGATTTGAACAAGCTCAGTATTTACACATATCTTAATGATAACTGTGGTACAACAAGGAATTAAATGCCACTTGATAATGCCCCTTTATTTTATTTTTGAATGACATATATTTTAACCAACTATCAAATATATTCAGTTATACCTGTTGATAAAAGAGAAGCCTCTGAAGATGACTAGAATTCTGGTAAAACACACAGAGGATAAGTGCTGAAGATTTAAAGTCATCTGGGAAGTTATGTTATGTGGATTGTAGTGTCTTCATCTTCAGGGTGTAGCAGTCCAAGGAGAGTCATTCTTCTATGACTGCTACACCCTGAAGATGAATCTTAATAAATGGCTATCATAAATTGTGTTTGATGGTGCAATTTCATACACTGTGTAACCCTAATTAGACTTTGAATTACAGTGAAACCTCGCTGCATCGTTTTTGAAGGGGATGGAAAACAAAAACAATGAAAACTGGAAAACGATACTTGCGGGAACCATTAAAAACTACACATAAGAAAAATTTAATGACTTCTATTTATTGGCAATTACATGATACAATCTTCATAAAGGTTTTTCTGAAGAAACTCTGTAACTGACAGTTATTTTGTAGAAACATTGCGTCTAAGTTCAAAGAATGAGCTCTCCAAGCTTAGAACACTATCACAATCACCATCACTGTTGCTGTGCGCATAAACAAAAGATCTGACTTCCATGAGCATTTCGTGCACTTCAGCAAAGTTCGGCACAACTTTGGGTTTGGTTCGGTATCTTCCCCTTCCTCTTCTGCCCCTTCTACATGCGTGGCTTACATGTGGCTCTCGCACAGCTCCTCCACCGTATTAACACCGCTGGTCGTCAGCTGATTGTCCACAGAGACGTAGTCGTCAAATTTCTCATTATCCATGCCACTGAACTTTTGCCAGTCATGGTGAAAAGCATAATCGTCATCTTCATTCCCCATTGCGACGTCACTAACACCTGGGGGTTGACCACGTCTGTAGCCAGTTTTTCTAAAATAGTATTCGATGGTCTGCTGCGTTACGTGGAACACAGCTGTTTGATAAGGGAAATGAGGGGAATGATGGGAGTGGGGGGAAAACACTGAACTGCTACTGTAGCCCGAAAGAAAAGGATAGAGATACAATCATTTGCAGCCAGCAGCAGCGCTAAGAAAGCATGGCACATGTGTGCACCCTCAATTTTTTGAACTAATTGAAGGTCATCACACATTCACCCCCATAAGCTACCAAATCTTCATTTCAATCTTCCAAAAGCGATCAATGTGGGAAACTGTTGCATCAGGACCATGATTTTTCAATGCTCAATGTGATAAAACAATAGTTCGAGGAATGATGGAGGCAGGTAAAAATAGTGTTATTTATGTGGGGCTAATTCCGGGACCAAACAAGACAGACGACATTTGCGGGAAAATGATGGTAACGGGAACGATACAACAAGGTTCCACTGTACTTGGTTTCTGGACTTGTCCATCATCTAGTATTCTGAATTGAATACAATCTGGAAAGCACATCTGTTTCTGTCCCCCGATGAAAAGGTGCCTGCTTATTTGGTCCTGATACCAAGACCGATCATTGGTCACTGAGAAAAAAAAAATCAATTCTGAAGCACTGTATACCATTTAGAACATTAGATGATGGTGAAGGTCCAAAAACCAAGCAATCCTAACCCCTGGTCTGATTTCAATAAATTATATAAGCATTTGCTCGGAGAAACTGATGCAAGATCTAACCTCTTCTAGTTTTCCAGATTCAATTGCATCCAGCCATCTTTCTTCTTCACTTGATGTCCCACTATCCTTGCCTTTACCCTTCTTCTTCTTTGCCAGTGTCTTAGGAGAGGACCCCACTTGCCCTGACCTCTCCAACACTTTAGCTGGAGAGCCCTTTTCCTTTGATTTATCACTAGAACTTGATGGACCAGCACTAGAAAATACAAGCCACACTTCACCAAGTAATCTAAATAGAGAATAAAGATGATGATGATGATGATGATGATGAACTCCATCATCATCATCATACATTCAGCAATGGCTATGACATTTTTCTCCTTCATATTATAGAACTATACATGAATAGTTACACAGTTCAGTAAACCACTTCTGTGCATAGTTAACACTATAAAAAATTCCAGTTTTCTTGAGTTTATGTGCTGTAACCTCAAAATATTGCAGCCTATATTACTATATGATGAAATGCCTCCTGTGTTTATTCAGTTCCATTATGCATTTTGTTATGATACTGAACACGATTTGGTAGAAAGATTAGGAATAATGAAGATTGGAAGCTGTTGTAAGGAACAGCTGAGGACTCATAATGCACTAATGGTCCTGCTCACATTTAAAATATATATAACACACCACAAGGACTGTGCTGCCCAAACTCCTTAATTAATAGATACACACTTTTTATCTCCTGCTGTTTCCTTCCCAAATTTTATTTTTAACTTAAGGGCTGGCTTGCTTGTGTCTGCATCATCGAATGACAAGTCCTGTGAACCCTCACTCTCTTCTACAAGTTTCTTTTTTTTGTGTTTCTTGTGCTTGTGTTTCTTATGTTTCTTCTGCAGTGGAAACTCATTTGTATCTGAAACATACCAATTACATGGTTACTTTAACTGAATAATGATTATTCTTATAAATGTTAATTTAATAATATTTCATCAACCAAAATGATTTGCAGCAATGACTATGAATTATGAACGACGGACGAACGCAGCCATAACCTACTGTTGGGTAGAATCAAAGCATTTGTTTGGAAGGGGTACGGGTAAGTCACGAAGGTCCTGCCTGGGTTGGTTATAGGTTATATCCAGGCCAAGACATAAACCGACACCTCTATAATACGAAGCAAGGATGCGAACTTCTGCGTCATAACATCCGGTATTCGAAACATGCATCCTATTCTCGGTAACATTATCCTTCATGTACTTCAAACTCAGCTCAACTGCCAATGTTAAATACAAGCCATGGAAAATCAAACTGACGTAGAAACAAGCTTTCTCGTACCTTTGAAAACAAGCAAAAACTGTGATGCCGTTGCTGTTTGAACGATAAACCTCATAGTAGTACATTAGATACATTTCTACAATACAGATGCTAATATCAAATGACTTTATATTGCTGACATCATTCCTCACGTAATTAATGTACACAAGTCATTCTATGTGACACTGTTACGTACCAACTACAAGTTCGTCTTCTGTACTTGTGTCTTTTCGTTTACCCATTTTCTTCTTTACAACACATTAACCCTTGCGACACGACATCAGTAGACGTACACCAAGCACGGGGTCAGTCCGCCCAATCTCCTACGTCATAAACGGTATTCACAACGTCAAACTACTACATGCCGCGGAAACTATACGTCTGCTGCCACTCTCACGCACACGCTCCGCCATATTCTCTTATACTCCTAAATCAAATTTCGAGCATAACTACCAGGGTGGCCAACTATCGCATGGCTTGTAGCCAACTATGTCGGAATAATACCACTAACACGATTCTGCAATACGGCGATAGCATTGTCTTTTCGGTTGCTTTGCTAACGTTCATACTTATATGTCTTCTGTTCCATTGTGCACACGTTCAACAGCTACGCTATGTGGCCAGTTACTGATGCCATGTCAGATAACAAACTAACTAGAACATGATAAAGATATCAACCCAGGCATAAACAATAAAAATATGCTTGAAACAGCTTTTGGCAGATAATCCTACAGAAATGAGGATCTGCAGCAGTTAACTGCAGAAACAGCTTGGGAAACAGTTGTGCAGGCAATTTGGCACATACTGGCCTATTAGACATTAACATTTCTATGTTACTTTACCTGTTTCACATCATTTGCCTTCCACAAAATTCAACAGTAGTGTTACGTTGATGGGAAAGATACATCTAGACTATTATTATAGTTATTACATTAAGCTGCCTTTCCAAAAATGTTCACATTCACAGAGCGCATACTTAGTGAAACCAAGACATCAAGGTTTCCCTCAAAGGCTGTAGTATATGGCAGTGGACCAACTGAAGGGTTATCTGAATAATTTATTCTGTTGTTCATGTCTGAAAGAAAAGATTACCACCTGCCTTACATTCTTCTTATAGATGCAAAAATTTAAATGTTCAGAAGATAAAACAATTTATTCAGCATTCATATGAACAAAAATCAGAGCCAGACAGAAATGAGCATATTTGGGGTTTGCCCAATAGCCATGCTGGACAAACATGGGGATATGCAGAGTTTGTCATGATATGATTAGAAAATGGATTTTGTGACAAAGAGCATTTCCAGCTCACAATAGAAAGCAGCCACTTTATAAACATTTTATTATGAAATTAAAAAACTGACACTCAAAAATATACGCATTATCTGTGCAATAAAATATGACAATAAGCACAAATGATAAAACACAAATCACAATTAAAGTAAGATTACGAATACAACTCCAGGTTATTTTATACAAAGGCAATACTTTCAGAAAGCCCACAAAATATGAATGCTGTAGTTCCACCAAACAGAATTTACATGATGCAGTGCTGAAACATAAAACATGTGAAAAATTGTTTGATATGTCTACATTATGGCAGACTAACGAACAGCAAAATATATTAAGTTTATACACTCTGACACATGATGAAGAAATGCAATGTGTATTCTAACGTTTGCTCCCCTCATATGCAGGACAAGGCAGCAGTAATTTCACCATGTACATTCTATTTCTTCACAAAGTTCACAAAGCTATAAACTGTACAATACAGAATTGCTTAAAGAATGTGGGATATGAAACGCTTCCATAACCACCAGCTTGGAAATGTGTTCCTAGCACCTTGAAGTATGCCTTTTATAAAACATGATCAAAACACAAGTTTATGTGTGTGTCTATTAAATAGATTCACATTGCATCATCAGTATGTCTTGACCATGCTCATGCTCATCCTCAGGAGAAATCATGTTCTGGGTGCATTCACATTCTTGCACGAAGCACGTATTATCTTCATCATATCTGTCTATCTGTCTGCATGAATCAGCTCAGTTCCTGCTGGATGGATTTTCATGAAATTTTATGTTGTGGACTTTCTAAGTACATTTTATTGTTGCTGGCGACACAAATCGCCATAAAAGCACTGCTGTCAACGTGTAGCACAACAATGCAGAATGAAGAGATTGGTTCCATGGCAATATTTTCGATATGGACACACTGTTGACGGTGACATAAGATCTCCATATACTCTGTCTCTTCAAGCCAAGAGATATTAGGCTCTTAGGACAGCCAAGGAAGCATATGCAGTACAAAATATTGTGTACCTCAACAACAATACTAAAAGAATGGATTTCTGCGTTTCCACGGCAATAATGGCTACGCAAATGTGCTACAGTGTTACATTATGTGTACACTACCTATCTTATCAATATATGACATATGACTACATTAATAAAAACCACTGGTATGTTACGCAGACAAAACTGTAGTATGATACAATTACTGCCATATACAATATATACAATGTACAACTGCTATTGTTACTACACATTAAATCTCACATGGGGTGTCTGACTTATCGCATCCCTGAGTACAGCAGTTTCTTTAGTAAAGGAAGTCTCCATCTGCTACGATATCCTGTGACAGCTGCTGTGCTCAGGGACATAATAACAGACAAGCTGTACTATATAATGCATATTGAAACTAGAGATGGGAGTGAATTTTCTCACCATGCTTGCAAAGGAAATGGATTTGTTATGTTTCTGTTCCATATGTTGTACGAGGTGATGTTACTGGTGTACACTTGGACTAGTCAGTGTGCAGTATACTTCTGAGCCATATACAAATACAGCCCATGCTGACTACACCATACATCACACTGATTTTATCACAAACTATGAATATTAGTACAATATTGTCTTTGTAACATACCAATGGATTTTAATTCACATAATCATATACCATATGGTGATTAAAAGTGACTACTCCTAAGTATGATAATGGTGGTGGTAGAAACAGATAGAGGATACGATGTGAGACACATACTAGAGTTGTGTTTTGAGGACATTTTATTTCATTTTGTGTGAACACCACCACAGTAGTATGTATGCAAATATGAACTTGGCTTCTATTACCCAAATTACATAAGACAAGGTGGGTGAGACAGTAGTTGAAGAGACTGGACCCAGCAAAATTACATTCCTTCAATTAACTACAACAATCATACTGCATTGAAACCCTGTCATTAGAATCTACTGATCTACATCCTGTCACTGCAGAAGAATTTCCATGTTAGAAAGTCTTTCTTCAATTCTCTTATTTATACTGGCAACTCTAGCTTTAGTAAAAAGTGAAACAAATATATGAACAAAATGAAAACTACATGTTTTTTTTAGTTCTAACAGCTTGGTACATAAGGATACTTTCAATCTCTGTGTGCAGAAAATTTAACCTTGAAATAAAATATATATTGAGAAACAGCCTCTGTTGAGCTTGTTGTGACCCGTCACACATCACAGATTAGACATTAGAAAAACAGTGTCTGTAAATAAAGCACATGACTACTTCTACATGAAATTCAGCTACTTCCACCCTGCAATCTTAAAATTGCTATCCACATCACATACCTAATTTTGGGTATGATTTTCAAGTTGACGGTGAAGATTATCTTGCGTGTGCGGTTTCAGACCTTCGCACTGGAGAGACACTAAAACATAACTCAAACTGCTGATCAAGTCCAATATGACTGTTTGACAGCAGATACAAGGTGTAGGTTGCTTTACCTGGAACTATACAAAACAGAGTGGATGAAACATGATTCAACATTAGAATCTTGCTAGCGTGAAGACATTGTGTATGAGACAGAACAAATGCCTTCATTGCACTTGTACACACAGAACTGGACATTTGATATTTCAAATTCCACAAAAATCCACCCCACAAAATGTTACTATATAAAAATTCATTACATTCTTCTTGTTTTACTTCCTTCTCAGATGTCTAAATGACAATCATACTGGCATTTAATGATGGGTGAATGTAGCAGCATGATGTTCATATTCAGAATGAGAATGAAACTTAAAGAGAGTGGAACTAAGTATTAGAGGAAATTACACACATAAATGCATCAGAGAATGGCGAAGTAAGTTGTAATTCCTGTTGATCTCTCAATACAGATTAAAGCTTCTGCAGTAAGCAGGTATCACACGTTGAGCAGTCATTAGGTAGTAGCTGGGGATGAGTTGCTCACAGAAAATTTCATGGACCTACTTTATGTTTTTTAAGGATGCCATCCCATCGTGTTGTGTGTAACAGAAATCCAGTCAAAATCTGTCCATACACAACTAAATTTCATTTATTATGCAGAACTACATGTTTCAACCTACTTCAGGTCATCCTCTGGTTCACAATTTATGTTTAAAACACACTGAGGAAGGAATATAAGTCCATAAAATGTGATTAAAAAATGTTGTAACATGCACCTTACTCACCTGTTGCATCTGGAGCTTTAAATGTAAGAAACACCTTATGGACATCAGTGTTCACTGTCTTCATGGCTTGCAGTTCCTGTTCAAGTCCCAAAAATATTGTCCACGATCCTTTGCCACAAGCTTCCTTGAGTTCCACTGATAAAGTATACTCTCTTCCAGCACACAGGTGAACCACGTTCCCTCTAGCGTTTAACTTTCCATACATTTCTTTAAGTTCCCACCATCTGTTATCACTATGCATTCTTAGTTGAACATTTACTATGGGTAGACTCATCAATGCATTGTAAATCTAAAATAAAAAATGATTGCAACAGTGCTCCCCAGTCAATTAGCATATGATCTTTGACATGCTGTACACATGCATATACACAAACCCTTTTGGGAAGTCCAAAAAAAAGTTACAGATGTCAATGACATGGTTTTAAATTAAACATACAACTGTATAATCCGAATACGAGGAAATACCTATCAAATACTTTGTAAACAGTAACACCAAATATCTCAAACTAAATAATCTTAGAAGTCACTGGTGAATTGTCATGTATTGGATCATAAGAATCACATGATTCAGGATTTTTGTGTCAGTCACCGTTTTCTGGTTGGTACTGAATTTTGAATGTCAAAAAATGAGAAGCAATATAATGACTGATGGTGAGTCATGTGTTTCAGTATGACCTCGAAACAAAATGGAAATGCAAGATTCTCTGATGATAAAGAAAGGTGGAAGGAGGGAGGGAGCCAAACCCATAAATGTCAAAACAAAGGATAAATCCATGCCTATATGTCTTCCTCCAAAACTTCTATCTCAAAGTGTTGACGACACGAGTGAAAGAACTCCTTGCATATGACTTCCAAACCCCCTTTTTTAAGATCTGCTGGAATGTGTATATGAAGTCACAAGACATACACTTTGAAGCTGACTGCACTCACTAAAGGTTAGTAACAATACATGTTGTTACAGTATTAGTCCAGTTATTTGAATGACCTTGCACAGCATCAGTGAATACAACCACAACTAACCCTCATACTGTATTAAAGTCAGCCTTATGTGTATAAAGTCACTAACCTCTTTTATCTGTTGTAACTGGAAATGATCCCTGAGTGCTGTAACCAATGCCACGTACTTATTGCAATACAGAGCCTGAAGTTCAGGAACACATCTCACAGCTTTCTGGCTGCCAGACAAGAGGCACTTCAAATTGTGTTGTGTAACACAGGGAAGCATTAAAAAAGGAGCATTTCTATCACCCCAGCTGCCAACCACAAGCATCTGCAGTAGTAACTGTGCCTGTAGTGCACTGTTGAGCCACCCTCTGTCACTGCAGATTACAACCATTGCCTGCAGACAATTGCTAATGTACATAAGGTGCCGTTCTTCACCTTGCTTACTCTGCTGCATATATTAAAGACCTTACAGTCTGTTGAGTTTCGTAAAGTTACCAAGAAAACTAAGATCTGAATAACTATATGCAAAAACATCTACAACTTTATAAAACCAACCAGCTTTAATTGCACTACTGTCAATATGGAGTTGCTTGACAGTGAGCATTATTACAAGTGCAAAATTTGAAAAATAAGACAATGCCTAAAGGAAGCTAAATTCTCTGTATTGTAAAAAAAACTAGCAACTGGAAAAATGCATCAGGAGTATACAGAATAAATACACAGAACAGAGTAAAGTTTATACCACAACAATGCACATTCTCACACTGAAGTTTTGGCCATTAAGCAAATACCTGTGTTAGAAATATTTCACTTACGAGATTTCACACTAGACAATAACATTTTACTTTTGTCTTCCCCCCCCCAAAATAAATAAATAAATAATAAACTGTCCGCCAACTCTGTAACCTCTGGTCAATGTAGTTTTCATATGCAGTATCTATTACTTTGCCTGATTGCAACCAAAATTGGAATATGATGACAAATTCAAATAAAACTCCCCAGTATCACAATAAAGTACAAGAAGATTCCATCGGGAGTTCTCAAGTTGTCACACATGGCTGTTTGGACAGATGGACACCATGAAGTTACAAGGCACATTTTTGAATCTTTTTTGTTGCAAACTGACCAAAAACCATGCAGACTCCAAGACAAAACAGCCAGAGCAGAGGATAATGACACAGAAAAACATTTATGGAGCAATGTACAAGAACAGATAAAGCAGTTGTAAGACAATCTACCCTCAAAGAACAAATCGGCTAACAATGGTGACAAATTGTGAGAGATGAAAATATATAACTTTGGGTTATCGGTTTCTGTTACTATCTTGTCTTTACTGGCAACACTACTACACTTCAACCCCCTTCCCCTGAACCCTCCCTCAAAGAATTTCAACACAGATCCAGATCCTTGCTACACTGAATACTTCAACAGTGTTAGTGAGTGAAGAGTGAAAATTTTTTAAAATGCTAGTTAGTGAAGATTTTTTAAGTGCAGTGAACATCTATCTGCAACAATACGTGTGTAAAACTGCATTTAAGTAAAGATCAGATTCTCTCAAGGTTTAAATGAAAATTCATTACCTGCACAACTCTTTTGGCAAAAACGAGAACTTCCTTCATATCTGACAAAAAGCCAATAAACCTGGTGAACATACTTGCTACTGCTGCAAAGTGGGACTGCAGCAAGAAGAACACTTTTACCGCCACAAGTGAAAGATCTCCATGGTTCAACTTCCATCGGCTGTGTCTTTGAAGCTCCCTGTCATGCAATACATCAAACACAATAGATTAGATACATATACAGCCATCCACTTCCACATCTTATACATGTGTGCCACACAAATTTCCTTCACAATGAAACCAATATTTAAAACACAGAACAGGTACTTGGCAGGTTACCTCAGCAGTAACATGGATTTTATTTGGAACTGTTCTAAATGTATCAACAAACTGGCTAACCTGACTGAAGATTCTGATGGGTTTCCTCAGCACATCCTAGCAACTTGCAAGACAGTTTAATACGAATTACGTAACAAGTTCACAATCATTGACTCTGTTAACACCCTTCATTCTATACATACAGTAAAACCCTGTTAAGATGTTTTTGAAAATTCCAAGAAAATCTGACTTCTTAAACAGGAAATTTCTTAAAAGGGTAGCACTGAGAAGTTCTACTTTTTTTCTTTTTTTGTGAACTTATTGCATATGTATGCTGAATTTGTACAATTTGCAGCTGTCTTAACACATTCACACTTGTATCTGACCATTTAACCATTTTGTCTGTAACTTTTCATTCAGTTTTACTTACACCTTTAACTATACTGTCACTGACTTTTCATTCACAAGTTCACATTTCATTCCAGATGTTTACTTTTCCTTGAAATATTTTTCAAGCATGGGTTGTCTTGCTCTATTTTTCAAAAACAGTTGCAGTATACATCTTCAGATTCCATAGGTTCGCATTTAGGTAGAACATAAGGGGTGGTCAGCAGTTCCAGTCACTTTCACTAACTCTGCAGTGTCTTGAATTTATTTTCTGGAATTACTGATGTGACTTACCTGCACACAGTCACCATAAATATTTCACAATCATGCTACACCATGAAGCATTTATATTACTGCTGATAAATTATGTTAAAACAAGTTGTTGCCATCGACTACCCACCTATCTTGCGTCAAACTGCTGCCCCCCCCCCCGTAACGTGTGACTTCGGCTAGCGCGCCTAAACTGCTTCAAATGTTATTGACAGCCCTAGTTTCCTCCTAGTCCTGGGTAGTTGAAGCGGCAAGGGAGCTGCCACATGCCAGCATTGCCAAATGCAGGCTCATGCAGGTCACGGGAACAGCTAGGATCAGCTTCTGGCCGCTTGATACAATTTTTCGGTTGTCGTGACAGAGAACGAGTAGTGGGGAGTGACTGACTGCAGTCTCTGCATCGCAGAACAAATACGACACTCCTGCGTCGGCCGTGAGGTTGCGTCATTCTGCTGTGTGAAATTTGGTGGAAATGACCTTGGAGATTAACCTACATGAACTGAACACGCCATTTGAATGCTGTATTTTGGAACCAGAACGAATAGAACTTAGGGGAAATTCTTTAAAATTCTGGAACAGAAAATGTATTAAATGGGGGGAAAAAATTGTTTTGTCATCAAATTTGTTACTTTTTAGGCGGGAAATTTTTTTACGCGGGGATGTATTACAAGGGCAACGTGTAATATTAATCAAATGGGACAATTCTGGTGATTTTTTATTCTGACTTCTTAGACGGGAAAATGTCTTAACCAGGGACATCTTAAACGAGTTTTACCGTATCTACAAACTGAGAACTCTTGTGAAATGTAATTACCTAATAAGTACACAGTCATGAATTCTAGCAGGAAGAAATGTAAATTCCTGAGCTTGGCACACAAGCAGCAACATTTCCTGCTGGCTCATACCACAATTTAAATTTGTACTCAAATACTTGACTGTGTTATGACACAGTTCCCTGGAAGAAGACAATGATCCCAACAAAGTTGGCTGCAGCTGTCCAGAGTCCTGCAAAGTAGAAAGTATATCAGAGGAGCAATCTGACTAAATTCATCTGCTCTTTCATATCCATTCATACAAAGGAAGGTCTCAAACATCATGGTATAGTGAGATTTTATGTGGGTTTAAACGCTTGTGAAATAGTAACTTCAAATGAGCTAAGGTAATTATTTTCCAACATATTTCCATGCAACTATTAATAAACTGCTGGCTGACAACACGATTAATGCAACTACATACTGCTGTGTGTCAAGATACAATGAATTTTGCTGTAGTGACATCCTCAAGGGTCAAGCAGCCCAAGAATTCTTCTTGGACTGCTTGACCCTTGAGGATGGGATGAATATGTTGTCCTGAAGTGCAGGTAGCCAACCAGCAACCTACGCTGTGCAATATCCCAGAAAAGTAAAGGCTGCAACGACCCCATGGCAGAAGCCTGAAATCTCACGCAGTTTCCACTCATCTCTTACCCATCTACTGCACAGCAACATATTTTTATTTTCATTTCAACACAATTTTTTAAAGTTACATTTAGATGTAAAATATTTACCTGCATACAAGAAAATACTTTCCCAATTAATCATCTGAAAAATGGGAAGGCCGCCACATAATCACACACAAAGTTAACCCTTTGTCACAGAAAGTAAATTCTGGGAGCAATCTGCAGAATGCCACGGTTTAAATTACAAGACTTAATTTTCTGAACAAAACCATGATTACTGAGGTTAGTGGAGGCAGGATGATGCCCCAGTAGGGCTGTACAAACACAACCATAATTGGATGATCCACATACTGCATCTTAAGAAAATATGATCCTCACCGCTCGCAATGCAGCATTCGTGTTGTGCGGTGCCAAAGGGTTAAATATGTTCTGTACAGACATTTTCCTGAAAATTAAAGCCTGGTAAAATTGTATACTTCTCTATGTCATGCACCTCTAATATAATACAGCCTGCAGCTTCAAGAGAGCTCAGTGACTTGTCCAATATAAAGAGTCGACAGTCTTCGGGTGTCTGTCCAAAAGCAGAGCCCAAATAGTATGATGGATTGCTGACAAGTCTTTGACCCAGGTAGCTACGAGACAGATGCTCTAATGCTGATGTTCTTGAATTCACAGTCTGCATTACAATCTCATTGTTGAGGTATTCAGGCAGGATTTCCAACAGACGTGATTCAACACAAACCGCATCTGTGAAAGGCAAGTCATTCAACACGATATCAGTAACACTTGCATGTGATCATATTCTTTTACACATATTAAAACAGCTGACATACAGATATCTTTCAGATGTAAATAAACCATAAGACTGGAAAGAAGTGATGCACTGAAGTTAGAAATCACATATTAGCATGTGGGTTGTCTTAATGGTATTAGACTCGTCACTGTACTTTAAAACATACAGTAAACTGTCATTACAGTAAACTTCAGAAGAATGCAGCCAAAAAGGTACTTTGTACTACAAGCAAAGTGCCCTTGCTTATTCATGAATTGCAACCAAACTTGCACTGTTTGTAGTGCATGCATGGACAGTGTGAGGTGTAAATTTTCAGGAAAATCCCTCCAATGAACACCTAAATACAGCCGAGAAGGCAAACTGCTCTTCAAGCAAAGTGCCCTTAATTATTGACTGATTGGAACCAAACTTGCTTTGCTTATAGTGTACACAAGCACAGTGTGAGGTATGAATTTCCACAAATACCCCTCCAAAGGGAGCCAAGATACAGCTGAGAGGACACACTAAAAGTGCCCTTAATTATTGATCAATCGGAACCAAACCTGCACCATGTGTAGTGCATGCAAGGAATACTGTACTTTAAAATACATGGTAAACTGTCATTACAATAAACGTCATAAGAATACAGAGATTGTAAGCTAATCAACACTCTCAAAAATACAAATGGTTGTTTGTGACTCATTCACTCTCTAGCAGCAAAATCTGAAGGCTCAGAAACTGCTAATACCAAAGCATAAAGCTTAACACAAACCCTAGTATGTTCCACCTAACTTATATCCTGACAAACTTTTCTCCCTAAAATATTTCTCAATGTTATTCTTAGAATCTACTTCTCACTCTGTCAAGAGCTTTTGCCACTGAAACTGCATATATTCCATGTCTCCCCACCCGAACATCCAATATTTCACTATATTAACATCAGGTTGTCTATATAAATTGTGAAATTACACATTATGTACCATCCTGTATCTCCCATTTACTATGTCCTTTTAAGAACCACATTTGTCTCTGGTTCTCAACCTCTTTTCAACCACAATTCCATTTTAGGCATGTCTGTGTCCCTGCAGACTACCTAGTAAAATCACTCTATTCATCCCTCCATCCATATGCATATCATTACTCAAGAACTGCAAACAGGATCTTCATGAAACTTTACAATAACTGTCCAGCAGATTACAGTTTAGTTAAAACCAGGCAAACATAATGGACACTACAAGAACACCTATCCACATTTCTGTGTGCATCCAACCCACTATCTCACATAAAAAACAAAATAATGTATTTACTGACATACCATTATTGTCAGTCAAACACAAAGGTAATATCTGACAGCACTGAAATTAAGTTTCTTTTATTATTTCAATACAGAGCACTACTAAAATACAATTTTGAAGTTTCAATATCCAAGGTTATTACCCGTACTTAATTTTTCTCTGTATCCTAGGAACACCATAATGTCTTAGCATGAGTGACTTTAAGCTGAAGCCATGATATGAAGAAAACATCCAATGAGTGTGTGTGTGTGTGTGTTGTGTAAGAAAGTGGGAAGATGCATATTTATCAGTCTTTTGTTTAAAACTGTGCATTTGACATAATTTACAACAGTAAATGTGCCAGAACTGTTGCACTATGCACACACTTCCCAACTTACTATGATTCTTCAGATCTGCAAACTCAATGCACATAAATACCAATGCTTCAAAGTTTTTAGATTGTGTTAAATTAATGAGAAAATGGTAAAAATATTTATAAAGTATTAAAACAAAATTTTTTTCTGCTTATTCATAAGTGTGACTGCATAAATGTAGGTAACAGAAAACTCAAGATGGGAGGGTTGTGCTCATTTTGTTTCTGCCACTGTTGATTCCTGAGTACTGGAAGCAAGAGTGCACTGAAGAATGTCCTCCATTCTGAGTCTGGCTTTTGTTTTGTTTTAACCTGAAACCAACTTCAAAAGCCTTATTCACATCCACTAATTGTTTGGAAATGTAAAGCAACTTTCCAAGCAATGCTAGGATTGCTGAATGATCCACAGGCCTGCAAATGCAAAACTAGGTTCCAGACAGGGACGAAAACCCTTATCTGATGGCTGTGCTATGTATAATTTTGATCAATTCCTCTCACACAATTCCTGGTATATCAACATCAAACATGAACGATCATCTGACCCAAGAAAGGTTTATTTGACATAACCAGGAAAGTTCTTCTTTAGAACAGGGATAGTGCATGTTAATTTCTCAACACAAACTGCTGTTCAAACCATTACTAGTTTCATTTCCTTCAACATGAACAGCACGAATTGGGAAACATCTCTTCTTCTCAGTGAGATGTATGTTTGTTCCCCTGACAACTCCCTGCATTCCTGATTCAAATCTTGTATACTGACAGTCCCTTACTGTACTCTATTCTACATTCCCCCCATCCCCTCTTGCAGCATGTCAGTACAGACATGCCTCAATGGAGATGCAATTCTGATGCGAGTTGGGATAAGGGGTAATACTTGCCTAATGGGTTAGAGGGAAAAGATCACAGAGGTGGAGGAACACTGAACCACTGCCTCCCAGTAAATCTGTTATGGATCTAGTTCTTTAAAATCTTCCCATCTATGTCTAGGTGTCTCAAGTAGTCTTTTTCCTTCAGGCTTTCCAACTAGAGACCTAGAGATCAATGTGGGTAATAAAATACGTTGGCACTTTCATATTATTTGTACGTACTGCATTTAAAAGCACATATCACATACCTTGGAAGTAAGCCTGGTACAAGGCCTTTTTTGACTCCTGAGTGAAAATGACAGCCTTTGTCCAACAGCTACTGCAGGAATAAATCTTATCTGCTATTTCAGGCACTGGAACATCACTGTAGTTCTCCATACTGACACAGTATTTTTCAGTTCCTTTTACAATCACCAGATGGCTTTTCATATCTACATTACCGATCACATCCCAGCTAACAACCATAACCTATAATAAAATTTCTATATATATAAAAGCAGACCATAACATGTATCAAAATTTGAAGGAAGAGTTACAATATTTTAAAGTTGTACATTCCATGCATTTTGGATCAATGTACTACTATAGACCCTCAAATGAACATACTAACAGGGGGACTGGTTGGTCTGATAATGCAGATTGGCCAGTACTGCCAAATTGCGCATGTGTGTGTGTGTGTGTGTGTGTGTCCATATATATAGCCTAAAAAGTCGCCAAAACAGTAATACAGTACTGCATATATAACACTAATGCATACACATAATACTGTGCACAAATATAATTAACCTTGTAGAGAATGTTAATTGGAATTTCATAAATTTCAGATAAATATGATACATCCACGATCCAGGTTATCAAAAGGGCACTGTACTACTACCTCCACGCAAGTGTCAACAAAGACTGAGAGCGCGTCCATGTCTGCCACGTACCGGCTGCTTCGCTAATTAATAGTCAAGACTGCTAATTTCATGCATTCCCATTGCAGATGAAAATTTCGGAACCAACAGATTTCACCTGTTATTTCTGAGATCCATACATAAGAGGTCCATTAATTCAAGGGCCTATGCAGTATTCGTTTATTAAGCCAACCAAATGCACAATATAAATACATACAAATAGTAGGGACACTATTCTGGCATGTTTCAGTAAAAAATATACCATCTTCAGGGAGTACATGTGCCAAGGTTAAAACCAGGTACAAATGGTGAAATAACATTTACAGAGTTTGTAAATATTATTTCATCATTATTATTTCACAATTTGTAGCTGGGTTTTAACCTTGGCATAGGTACTCCCTTAAGATGGCATATTTTTACTGAAACAAATCGGAGCAGCGTCTCTACTATTTGTATGTATTTGACATTGTGTATTTGGTTGGTTTAATAAACAAAAACAATGATCTGAAATGCACAGAATGGACAACTTTAAAGTTACTGATGCTCAACAAGCAAAGATGACTAACAATTTTAAGAAAGCCACAAGCAGAAGTTACTTAAAACCAATGCAGCTACATGGTTCAGTAAGATCTGCAGGACAAATGAGTTGCAATATGTTTGCACATACTTACTGAATTGTGCATGCTCCTAAAAAGCTAATACTACTTGTTCAAGCAGATGACAAATTTCACATATTTGATGCAACTTAATGGCTCATTACCATGTAGGCAACATCAGATCCGATTTTGAGCCAGACAAGTTAGTTCACATCCTCACACACCACTTCAATAAGGCCAATTTTTATATTATCATGTAAGCTGTGCCTACGTCTCCAAAGCGGTCCTTCCCTTTGGGTTTTTCTACCACTCTCATTCTTATTCTCAGTCATGCTAATTTATCACCCATTTTGCAATTCACTTACTCAGTGTCCAGCACTAGATTGGATTACAATGGTGAACCAGGTAAGAAAGGAAGAATATAAAGATATGGACTGGATCAAAGCAGCTCATGACAGAAACTAAGTGTGTGCTTCTGTCAAAACAGAAACAAAACTTCAAATTCGACGGGGATGACATCTTCCTCTGCTTTCTTGTACACAAACAGCAGAATGCATATGAGTAGTACCGCCTTGACATTTGAACTAAAAGCAAGAGTAAAGACACTACGTCTTCTTTCCTACTAAATACAGATGTGCTCAACCTCACTTCAAATATGATTTATGGTCTGCCCACACGAAACTGTTCACTGTAATTATGCCATATTTATGAGACATATTTCACTGTATAGATATCCAGTATCCATGGTGACAATTCACTATACAAGCCAGAAGCATGACAAGGTGTTCTGTGCTGCAAACAAGTTGCAGTTACATTGGTTACATAGATTTTGTGTAAGAAAAAATGCCTGGTTTGAATTTATTTATATATTTATTTGCTTACTTACTTCACATCTGCCTCAGTATTTCTACCAAACCTGACAATTTCTACAACTTTACTGTCAGTGCATCATGATACATACTAAAGGGCCACCAGGTCATACACAATGCAAAAATGCCCTGTTTTTAATGTTTTGCAAATGAGAATGAGCCAATCCACATAACACCACAACCACACTTTCAGACTCAAAACACAGGATAAAAAGTGCAACAAAGACATGAATAGAGAATGGACTCACAAATCATAAAATTGTATAAAAATAACTTACCCTTATCTTTTGTGAGCTGGCAAGATCTTCCACAACATCACAGTCAGCTTTACTCATTCCAGGGTGAAGCAAGCCTATACCATGTTCCAACATTTCTTTTACAGTTAAATCTTGAATACAAATATCTTTTTTATCCTGCTTCTCTTGACTCTGCAGCCAAATCTTTGGATTTCTAAAATTCAAAACTCTTTCCTTCAGTATCTGAGCTGTTAAAATGACTTGTTTTCGTGTTGGAACTAACACACACGCACGTTCACTAGGCTGCAGATGCGCTTGTACAGTGTTGCAAACAGCTTGTGACATCACCTGCATACGTGTGGTATACTGTTTCTCCGTGAATCCTAGCACTTGCACTCCTGTCATGGATGTACCAGAAGAACATCCAAAATTATATATACTCCATGATGAATCAGGCGGTATTCCAAGAAAGTGTGCAACATCATTAGGATATGCTACAGCAGTCCGACTTAAGCCTAGAAGTCGTACATGATTACGAACTTTGGGGGCTCTCACTCGAGACACAACAACTTCAACTGCAGTGTCCATAACTTGCAGTTCATCCACTACGATCAGGCTCACCTGCCAAAATACAAAGGTAGCATATTAACTGTACATCCTTGGACTGTGATCTTCTGATTTGACTCCGTAATCTCAGACATGGATACCAGCATTTCAGAGCAACCTGCTGTCTCCATCTGCATTATCAACCCTGATAATAGAGGCAGAATATTTTTCTGAAACGTTGGCATCCAATTCTAACAACAAAACTACAGTGTCAATACCCAAAAGCCCACAGCTGTGAAAACCTGCAAAATTGATCCCACGGTATTTCCGTGCAACTAACTGACTCAATCCCTCCCTCCCTCCCTCCCTCCCTGACACACTCACTTACCCACCCACCCACCTGCCCATGCATACTACACATATATGCACATTTACACTCACATAGTAGCATTTCTGCTTTGTCTCCTGAAGATGCTAGGTTCAAACCTATGCCCAGAGGACAATTCTTCTGATTGAGATTTCCAAACATTCCAGTCTCTCCAGGCAAACACCAGGATTGTAACTTAAAAATAGGTAACAAACCTTCCTTCCATGTGTTCTCTGATTCATCATACAGAAAATCATTATGTCACATGATACTACATGAACTATATGGTTGAAAAATGTCACTAAATAAAGCAAGAATCAATGAAAAGGTTTGGTGAAAAAGGATTAATTCCATTTCCTTATTAACATGAGGGACAATTTGAAGCATGTGTAGACTATCCACACTGTGTCAATAACAAATGTCCAGTGTGGCCTGAAACTTCTACAGTAACAAAAGCAAACAAAATTTCATCATCATGTAGCTTCCATGGAGTTGGACCACTGGTTGACCTGTTCCAGTCTCACTTATCCTGAAGTCTCTTCATTGGTCTTCCCTGAGTCCTTCTCCCTTTTGGTGTGTAGTTTCTCTGCATCCTGGGTAATCTGTTATGGGGCATTCTATTTACATGTTGTATCCCATTTCTCTTGTAGCTCCGTATTTTGTCCAAAACTGGAATTATATTTAATTCCCTTGCAATCTCTGTATTTTACCTTTTGCATGTAACGTGGCTGCAATATGACAACTTTACTGAAAATACCAACTGCCTCTATACACCCTGTTGTATATTCTTAGACATACAGTGAAACTCGCTTAAGAAAAACCCAGTTAAGAAAACTTCCCGCCAATGAAGTCAGGATAAAAAAGCACCAAAATTCTCCCATTTCATTAAAATTAACCTTTTAAGAAATTTTCCACTTAAGAAGTAGGATTTTCTTGGAATTTTCAAAATTTTCTTAACAGGGTTTCACTGTATTTTCACTCTTGCATCTAGTTATGCAGCCTAGTTCATGTGCTAAGATATGGAGAAAACTTAATAGTGTGTGTTCCCTAAAACGTGGACAAGCACAGTTCAAATACTCACAACGTCAAGTGTTTTTCTTAAAAACATAATTTAAGAATCTACAGACAGTAACCAAGCAAACACACCAGAAGTTTTACACTCTGTGGACACTTCATGACTCTGCATAGGGGGTATTTCTTTACTAAAATTTTTTAACACCAACATCATTCTGCACATTATGACAACTGTATTTTCATGCTGCATTAAGAATGCCTACATATTTGCTTTCCCTGTACATTCTGACCTTTAAAAATGTGAGAAAACTGGTATAATCTAAACACTAAAAATGGCATGTGGACATCATAAAATAAAGCATAATTACAAACTTACTTGACAACTGAAAACATTTACAACTTTGATTTTACTGAAAATAGGAGCATCTAATAAGAATCAAATGACAAGAGTACACTTAGTTTTAGAGAAGTGTGTTATGGGTGCTGTTTTTGTAAAATGCCATATGTCCCAGTGGCAGTCCCGACGTGTCCAAATTTTCCCAAATTTGCTCTTATGAACTTGCGGTCTCACTCCTACATCTGGACTGCCAGAGCTTTATGCTGTTTCACTCAGGAGGCACACAGCCCAATAAGAAATCCAAGAGAGATGAAGTCAGGTGGTGGCCATGGGAATGGACCACCCTGGTCAATCCATCTGCCAAGGGACTTTGATTATAAAACCAACATGCCACCAAGAGGCAAGTGCATGCATGCACACACAACCTGGAGATACACTGCACAAATCTGACAGGTGTTACATTCATCACTATGATAAAAGCTCTTCAAGAATAGTATGATGTTGTTAAACAATTACACTGCAACTGTAATACATACACACTTGTTTAAATGAACATATACAAAGTCACATTTTTTACACTAACTTTGCCAGCTTCTAAGGATCTTCGAATTTCTCTGGTATGACTGGCCACTTCCCAATGATAACTTGTCGTCACAAGAATATCAGCACTGAAGAAAGTCTGAATGTCTTCATTGATGTTTCCTGATAATGATAGTACCTTCCAACCAAAACTATTTAACCGCTCCTGCCAATCAGTAAGCCTCTCCTTCATGTCAGTGTTACGCACAGTTAAGTACACAACCTGAAAACGTCATAATCATGTTGATATACATGCTCTATGCCTTGTAAGCCACAAGACATCCAACAGCCAGTTTACAGAAACCACCTCAAAGCTGCATAAAATGCTAATGTTCTCATGTGGACTGCACAAAAAGAAGCCTTTTCAAAGTGACCAGTTACTTTATTATTGGATAAAAGTATGGCCTTTCTGACTGTTCACATCTCAATCATCAAACAAGAGACCTCAACAGGTATACATCTGGAATGCACAATACTCACTGGTCACCTTCCTTTTGTATACACTGAACTTACTTTACTTTGTGCTCATGTACATTTGGAAGTTAAGACCTTACAGCTGCCCAGTGCCAGTAAGTGTTCTGCACTGTCAGCCAAAGAAAACAGGAGTACACAGTGATAACAATTCTCCACTTCATAATCTGTAAGAAAATGCATAAAAAATACAACAAAAGTGTTCCCCAGCTCTGCAGTTACTTTATACCTTCTCAACATAACATTCCTATTTGTCTAATGCAGAAAAAAAAAACACTGTGTTTGTAAATTTATATTTTAGATGGAAGGTATTCTTTCTGGAAGATGGCAGGGCCCTAACTGCCAGACCTAGTACTGAATAAACAGTTAAGTACCAGACACTTGGTTTTATGTGAAAATAACTTATAGCAATCAGATACCTATAATATGATGTGATGTACAACATCGTAACTTAGTAGTTCATTCTGCAACCTCAACAGTTGTAAGTACCTTTGAACCAGGTTTGTTGGACATGGCTCTGAAAACAGCCAACTCTGCAGCAGTAACCCTGTCCTTGCCTGCAGATGCTGCCAGCAGCATATTACAGTCATTGTGATACAAGGAATGGAATGCTTGCGTGATTATGGAGTTGAAGCAATGAAATGAGTACAACTGTTCCAGGGCCTTTTGCTTCAACACTGACACAGGTAAAAGCTGAAGGTCCAGCAACCCTGCAAAATACACTAAATGCAACCACAGTGCCCTGGAGGGGAGGTACCACATTCATAGGAACATAAGATGACTCTTATTACTAATGACCAATTTGAGGGAAATTTTATTGTTACAATAATTAAATGAAGAAGTAAGAGACTGACTGGGAATGGAATGCGCATGGGAGGAGACGAAAAATGGTACAACACTTTAAGCTAGAAAACACAGAGAAGAAACTACTTGCTAGACCTGGGCATGACAGAATAACTATAAGGAAGTTTAAAAAATAAGGTATGAAGGTGTGGATATCATTTTGGGTAAGGAAAGGGTTCAACGGCAAGCTGCTGTGAACACAGAAGTGATCCTTCCGATTCTGAAAAGGTGGGAAATTTCCGGAACAGATTACTAACTATCTGCTTCACAAAAAGAACCATCACTCTCATTTGTACACAACCACGTGAATTATATTATCCAATATTTCTGGCATTGGAGATACATGAGCATCTACAAAGATGCAGTGATTAAAAAAATTACTCAAATTATCTGCTGTCATTGCCTCAAAATCATCTTTGAAATACAAGTCTTACCTGTTATGCTAAAGTAACCTCCATTTGGTAGGACAACTTCCCCAAGTCTTACATTACAAGTCTGGACAGCTGACAACCACTTATCACAAACTGTGAACACTGTAAGGTGTTCCGGCAATGGGTCCATACCCATCACTGGCAGAGAGAGTTCAACACAGGCCTTTGTTTCAACCTGATGGAATAAAACACAAGTCTGCACGTCATCTGTGTATAAATTTATTATTTATTCATGAATTATTTAAAGTAATGAGCCTGAATTCTGTTACTGTGGCTAACTCCATTACTTTCTAAAGTTTTTGTTCTATAAATTCCATTACTTTTACCATAATTATCATTTCACAATACAATCTTAAAAAAATCATACATCTGAAAATACAGTGAAAAAAAATCCTTCCTATTTAGAAGATTACTCCTACACAAAAATTATACCAACTTCATCAGCTTCTCACATGTATATACACTAGCACTATTCAATGGAATAAGGTAGTTAACCGTTCTTGACCTATATCAACTCAAATCTTGAAACTACTACAGATACATAAGGATAAGCCACCCACAACTTTTCTTGCCAATCTGAAGTGCTGGTGATTAAAGATGAAGTTGCTCTTTGAATCTTCTATCCACAGCCAAAACTGTACTGGAGACACTCCATACAGTTCTTCTTTCCAGCTAGAAAATGCACCAGTATACATTATTTCACAAGCTTCTAGATTTCTAATCTGAGTGACTATTTGATTTTCTCACGCAGCCTTGCAATTATACACGATTATTAAACCAAATGATACTGATAAGAAGCATGCACTAAACCTTCTTCAGAGCCAACAGTTGGTCGGGTGATCAAAAACTTTCATGAAATTGTAGCAGCAATTACCAACTTCACCAAAAACCCCTGACTGAACCCCATCCTATTCCACTTACAAATGGTACACACCTTGACACTCTATTTCTTTAAGACGTGTTTTCACAGTGTCCTCTCCTTATAGCTACATCTGCCACATGGCCTCTGCACCTAACAGTTTTCTGATTAAAATTCAACATGCACTTCTCATCTGACTCTAAAAGTTCAAACTGATGTACCAAAAGAAGCAGTACTGGGTTTGATCAATACTGATGGTAAAACGGGAGTATAGGTGCAGCTCCACTCATTCCTAACTTTAGCAGTAGATGGAGGTGAGCGCTTAACTTCACGCTCCAACTGCTTTATCCCCGGGAAAGAACCCCAGTACCCACTGAATATGGGCCTGGGTGGACCCCAGAGCCAGGAAATCTTGAAGGTTTGGATATATATATTAAAATTGTTTAAAATTCTCATTTCAGTTTCAGTTTTATTTTATGTCCTTTGGTGGCTGGTGCAAGTTAACATGGTGCTGTAAACTGTCTGTGTGTAGACATGACATGAGTGGAAAAGTCTAGGCCTACTCCAACTGTTAAAAACTATACACACTGCATTTCCCTTGATGTACATTTATTGCAGATACAAGTATATTATTGCAAAGGTAGCCACACTACAGATATCACATTGTACAGTCAGAAATCAGTTTTGTAAAACTGAGTTCATTAAATATACATTACCAAAAATGCTTCAAATAAAAGTTGTATCTCAGCAATCCAAAATAAGATCTGTACTTCATATAATTTTTATACAATGAGCCACGTTTGAGAAAGCTAACAAGTTTCATCTGAAGTTCAGGATGTTGGAATTGTATTAGAATCATACAAATGAAAAACAAATTCACCTCCAACAAAATTCAGGTCCAAGTTACAATACCAGACTTCATCAAAATCTGCCCACAGTTTGGGACATGCAACATGTGGACATATGGATAGAGCAAACTTAATGCTCAGCAATCATTACATGCACGTCATATGAAGACCTGACTAAAAAAGGAATGAACAAGTCACACTCTTTGCATTTAACACTGTGGTGGCTGGTATGTAATGCTAGGTGAAGATCAAGATTCCTGTGCACCACTACTAGCAGTTACAGTATCTCAGTCTTTGAAATCTGAGTGAAGTTTTAAATAAATTCCACTATCACAACACATTTTGTGTATTGGAAGTTGTAACCAACACTTAAGACTCAACAATACTAATACCAAAGCCCACCTTGGAATGGAATCCTTAGCAGCTCCACTGCCTTTCCATGCATACACCCTACCTAAGATCAATCTTAACATCATCCTCCCTTTGCCTTTTTGGCCATCCAAGTGGATGTTTTGCAACAGGCTTCCCCATCAAAATTCCATACGTATTCCTCACATCTCCCATGCTAGTAACATGCTCAGCACATCATAAACTCACAGATATCAGCACCCTAATAATATTAAGTGAACCCACAAAACTCTTCATTGTATAAAATCCTGAACTGCTCACAAATCAAATGTTCTGCATTCAGAAGCACACTGACATATCAAATGGGTCAAATCTGAATTAAATGACATGATCATCACCATGGCAACCGCACTAGAATTGCCATAAAAGTCAGCTGTACAAACCGCCCTTTCAAATTAGGCTTACAGTCTTCTGGGCTGTGACACTGAGTAATTGGGTAGATGGGTACCAATGTATTACAAGAAACCACTGCCTTATGTGCACAGTAAAAGATGGAGGCAAAAGTTCTCTGAAATGTTGGTATCTACCTCCCAAACTACACCACATCACATTTCATCAGGCAGTAATGTGGAATATTCACCTCTGTGAAAACTTCAATTTCAAACATTTCTGCAATATGTTAAAATATTTGACAAAAAATGCACACCATTCATCACTCTGTGAGAGAGGGGTTTTACATTAAACTGATGTTGAACGTCAATTATTTTCATATTTATATTTTAAATATTTCAGTCTGTTAGAAATTTTATTTGTAGACAGTATGATACTTACACAAAGGCTGGTGTTACAAATATAATCATTTGGAAAACAGTCCTTGAGACTGGCTGAACGTGGGCTTCAATTTTCACTTCTGGTGACTCCACAGTCTCACTGCAAACATTCCAAACGCCTTTCTCTATCATCTTTGCTACTTGCAAACAGCTGGCTGCCATTGCTGCGTTTCTCTTGCTCAAACTGGCTTGGAACATGGCTCTTGCCAAACTTGCTGTTTTCTGATTGGAAATGTTACAGAAGAAGATTATAAACAACCTATGTCCATACGGAGAGATGCTGGTCCTAATTTGTTATTCTGTAATTGACACATTCGAAAAGTATCAGTTTCCCAGTTGTAATTACTGGATCTTCCCTAAATAATGTCGATTGTTTTTAACCGTACATATTTATCAAAATAAACAAGAATAAATGTGCTTGATGTCACTCAACACAGTAGTGTCAGGATGGTGAAAATCAAGCAAAAACATTTTCAGTATGTGCGCTGATGACATCTGCAATCATGTGAAGTCATATTTCAAAATTTTACATCACTTCAACCAGGTTACAATCACAGCTTCACTTCAGCTGCTTAGCATTCATTGTTTCAGTATCAGCAGGTGGATCGTTTTGGTACACAGTAACATAAAGAAACTCCACACAAAGATATCAAATATGCTAAGATAAAGAGGCATGATCGCCAGCACAGGCCACACCCAAAACATACAACAGATGGAGACTGAGTGACAGCTTCATGCCTGGCCACATTATCCCTGAGGGAAGAGCCCCTGGTACTCATTCAACAGGGGGGCAAGTGGGCCCCAGATCTGGTTTGAACATTCTGGAGAAGAGAAAAATCTCTTCCCCCTGCCAGGAATAAAACCATTATTCCATGGCCCTGCAGCCCTTATTCTAGTTACTACGCCACCATCGCTATGGAATATTCACACCCGATATTCTTTTCTGATATATTACCAATGTCTCACCTTCACAACAAAGGCCTGGGCACTTCGCAGCCCACAGGACTCAGCTTTGGCACCTGACAGATGTGTCTGCAGCAAGATTCTGGCCTTGTAGTTACCACCACTGTCTTCACTCTGAGCCACAAGCTTGCAATACTTGTGCTCCAAATAAACAAGTTCATCAATCTCATCTTGTTTCACCTGCCACATACGTGACAAATGGAAACAAAGGTTATTTAGTTCATGTCACACATTACAAAGCACACTCCACGGCTTCTCTTGTTATACCTTATAAATCAGTTTATGTAATTCTTTTATTTATATTCAACTGCAAACTTTTGATCAAAAAATAACTTTTATGTACCTCAGAAGATTATGACGGGACACAGACTTGTCCAATAAGGTGCTATGTTCAGTTCAAACACAACTCCTTTCAAGCAACATTGCCTTTTATTGAACAATAGGAAAGAGCACAATAGGATGACAACCATCAAAGAATAAAGAAAACTTCCTCATGCAACCAAATAATTTGGTTTATAATAACAAATGGATTCACTGAATTTCATTCACATTTACTGACTATAACAACAGAATTAACACTTGCACCCACCTGAAAGTTTGCGAACACTGGAGCCTTACACAGAATATCAAGAATGCTGTTCACAGTGCGCACCTGCTTCGTGTACTTCATAATGAATTCCATGGATGAATGACAGAGATTGTGGCAATATGCTATGCAGCCTAGCTCTGCAGCGAAATACAAGAAAACACTGAAAATTAAACTCACTGTCCATAAGGCAGAATATACCATATTTACCCAAATGCAAGATGACCCTAATCTAAGACAACACCCCAAAAATAAAACTTCTGCTAAGAAAAAAATATTTTACTATTAATTGCATATATTTAATACACAAAGCATGTCAAATTCTATCTACCTTTACCAATCAGTGTCACTGCCTCCATCTTCACAGTCAGTGTCTTCATCTTCCTCTCTGTTTTTTGTGTTGTGTCTGTGGTCCAATCAGTCTGATTTCATGGCTGTTTTTATGGTTTTTAATTTGTGGATTGGTTCAGGTTTTATTTTTGAAACTGTAGTTAATTTTGAATTTTTCAATATCCATTTTCCTGTTACTACCCTTGGGCTAGAGCTGTTCTCAGGTACAAGTTTACTGTTTCTATGGTGCCCAGTGACTGGGAATAGTGCGATCTAAGGGGTCCACCAGGTTAGGTGCTTTTTTGTCTGAAAGTGGAAACAGAGCTGTCTTCCAAAACGTCATGCTTCTTTAAAAAATTAGACACTGGACAAAATCCAAAAGAATAAGATTGTGTCAGTGAACTTTGGTCATGCTCTATTCTCTCTTTTGTCAACACATGACAATGTGGCAATGCAGGCCTTGGTTTGGATTGGCATCATCCGGTTCAGAGTCATCCAGTTTGGCACTTCAAACATGAATTTCAGACAATCTGCCACACTTAAGTATCAAATTTAAGGAAAAAACCTCATTTTACATTCGAGTAAATACAGTAAGACAGAGATATTATGTCTGAAGACAGAAGAAGGTGCTCTCCAAGGACAAGACAATTCCATCCTCCTGATACAACATTCCTCTCTTTGACGTTGGGACAGGTTTCTCTAAGAGTATTTAGGCTTTCCCATCACTATCATTCTACCAATGCTCCATACCCAGTCATTCATATATTGCCAACGCTACATAATTGTAAGGACTGACACTGTCATTAAATAACACACCCCAACAAGGGCCATTTTCCACTTTCCTGTCCACAGCAGCCCTGGAAGAGTTTGCATTCTCAGAATTTCCTGTTCACTCATTATACCGGCATGGACAGGACTCTATCTCCTCTCCCCCTCCTATGGTTCTGAATGTCACCTTGCCTACGTAACCTGACTGCATTCTCATATCCACCCACATTATGCATCACAACACAAAAAGGCACAATCTGAACACCAAAAAGTGTGAAACTCGGATCTTTCTTCTGTAAAAATGTTTCACAAACATGAGATGCATGTGACACTTCAACTCTTGTCTTGAAACATGAAAAGAGAATGATGATACACTGAATCAGCTCTTGGAGTTAGGCTGCAAAGAGGAGCAAAAATGTCCTGAAGTTTTAGCAAAGAGTAAAGCTGGCATCTTCAGGGAAAACAAATTTGGGGTTATCAGGAAGCCCTTAATATGCCTCATAGTGGGCAGTGTTTGGGAGGCAACAGCCTAATTGGCTGGGAGAAGGAAGGCACTGTTAACCAATAACAGTACCCCACAGTGATGGAAAAGTGTTCCTAGAAACAAAAATACGTATGTGAAAAAAAAGTTTGTTTGGTGATTGCAGATGTATGGGTGGTCTGCACAGAAGCCATTCAACTGGTGTTCAGAGGTAGGTAAATGGAGGATGTGGGAGGAAGGAGTGCAGCCAGGCTGTGCTTAGTCTGATTCATCCCTCCAGCTGGAGCTGTGAGGGTGTTTAGGTAATGACAGCCCTACACAGCCTAACCCAAGGCAATGAACACCAGCCATGAAGACCTAAAAATCAGATTCATCATATCTGAGAGACTGAATTGCATAATGAGAAGTTCCACTATTTGCAGGTGACAAAATCATGGTAGGTGCAATGGGTAGGGCATGCAGCATGCATAGGTGATTATAGAAAGGCATAAAAAATTTCAGTCAGGAAAAGACAATTTTGGCCACCTAAGTGTAGATGGGAGGATGACATTATAATGCACCTTACAGGAACAGGATATAAAGGTACAGAATGAATTAAACAGGCTAAGGACAGTGTGACAGTGTCCTGTGTTATGATTTGGTGAACACAGTAATTAACCTTCAGAATGCGTACAGTGTGGGGAATCTGTTAACCAGCTGGGTGCTTACTCACTTCTGAAGGCGAATTCTGCTCGGGAGTAAATTAATACTTTGAAGTAGAAAAAGCAGACTATAACTCGTGGAGAAATTATTTAAGTCTCACCATGGTTCCATTCACATGACACAGTCATATCATTAGCATTCACTCATTTCCCTTCTCATCTGTGATCTCTGAAACTGTCTCCCTTGTACACTGCACACAAATTCTCACCTGTACATTTGAAATTTCCTGCACGCAAGAAAAGCATCATGCCTGCCTTTTCTAATACATGTAGTGCTTTTGACACCAGTACTTGTGCTTCTCCATCCAAATTTAAATCTGTACCCAACTGCATGGCTCTGCTTCTCATTCTATGATACAGATACGTACACCTGAACCATTCCTCACATTCTTTTACACTTGACACATTACCTAGAATCATCTGGAAGGGAAAGAAAACAATGTAAGAAACCAACTGCAGATAATTGTAAACGTATGTCACTGGAATTGTGTACGTCATTAGGATTACTTGGCTTCTGGACTCTAGCTCATGTTAAAAAATAAACACAATCTTTTACAAACTGGGTCTGTTCCATTCTCAGCAGAAATGATAGGGAGACACTATTCAGTTGGGTCTTGGGGGGGGGGGGGGGGGGGGG